>JAFIDM010107757.1:0-11904 GCA_023159025.1 Thereuonema tuberculata | reverse complement strand
CGACTTCTTTAATTATTAAAAGTTCATCCTGCTTTCCATGAATAATTTGTCTGAATTGTTTCAGGTTTTATTAACTTCCTTCAGTTAGTTTATATAGTCCCACTTGAACTAATTCGTCTTCCGGCAATCGTTAATTCTTCCTTAATGATTAATGTTACTTCTCCTTTACTAAATTCCGTTTCAAATAATAGTTCTTCCAGTAATATTAATTCCTCCTTAATGAATAATATATTTTCTTCATTGCCGTAACTCGTCTTGGAATCGTCAACTGTGAATGTGGAAAGTTCTCTCCTTACTGTCAGGAATTGAATGGTCCTATTCAATTACGGTATTAGAAACGAATCACTTTTAATTATTCTTTATAGTTTCTGGATTCAAAGTATCAATAGTTATTCTTAACTTCGATTTATCCTATTTCAGAATTTATCGTTGTAACTGGAATTAAATAACGCAAGTTTTCTCAGTCTCTTCAATTTGGCTTCACCTTCTTTCAGAATGAAATCTTCCAAAGCAAATACTCTTACTTATTCGTGTTACAATAATAGTTCTCCGAATCTCCTCGATTCAATGGATTAATTTTACTTTTAGGTTTGATAATGCTTGCTCAAATATTATAATAATCTTCAAGTAGAAAACTTACTCATAGTTCTATTTCTGTATCAGCCGTTCCATAGTAATTCCAGGGTTATTTCCACTCCAACGGGTAACCATAATTTAACACCCGTTAAGGACGGTTTTCCCGTTCAACCTTCCCGGTTGAATTATAGTTTACTTCTCCACACAGACACCTGACTGACTTCTCTCAATTTAGACTACGTCATCATCTCATTTGCATAATGACGTCATTAACTAATATTTATTTCATTAATAAAAAAATATCTTATTACTTAAATTTCTTTTCAAGCACACAATTAAAAATAAATTAATTTTTCCTTTTCACTCCAACTAATTAAATTTTACTAAAAGTCAATATTAAAATTTAATATTCATACCAAAAACATCTGCTCGACGACAACGTCATACCACACTCAAGTCTGTAGACCCGCGAGATCACAAACTTCACTGGACTGTTCTCACTCATCCATCTATAACCCTTATCTCGCAGCTTCGGACTTCTACCTATTCGAACCTCTAAAGGATGCAATCCGCAGAAAGCGATATGGCAGCGATCAGGAAGTTCTTGACGCAGTAAGAAGTGGCTGAGACCAGTAGAGTTGTACCGTCAAGTCATACAAGATCTGACATCTCGGTGTCATACGGCCATAGACTTGAACGGAGAAGTTGAAAAATAGTTTTTTTGTAGCTAAAAGAATTGAGAAATAAGGTGAGGTATTTAAAAATGTAATAAAACAAAACTAGTTTGAGAAAAAAAAATGTGTTGCATTACTTGTTGAACCCTCATATTTGTCCTTGTTAAGAAGTTTGGTGGTAAACTAATAATAGAATATAAAATATAATTCCTATCTTTTAATTTGATTGCAGGATGACAGAAAAAGGGAATTAAGTGAAACAAAGAATGAAAGTTGTTTGGACACATTGAAAACAGCTTTTGAGCCACTCAGACAAGCTATGAGATTATGGAAGAATCCAAAACAATTGTTACTGTTTCCTTACGTGCTTTATTATGGAATTGAGGTTGCTTTTAATCTCACAGAATTTACGAGAGTAAGAATTTTTTTTATTTTATTAAGCTGAAATTATTTAACTAAATAAAAGCCATAACTGGATAACTAATACAATCCATGAAGTTATTTATTTATTGAAACATACTGTATATACACCTTTGTTGTTTTAGATGGAGCAATTGTTAAACTATCCAAACGAATTTAGCACTCTTAATACATATTTAGGTTTCAATTATTTACTGAAAATATTATACTAAAAAAATCTACAGTGCATTATCCAATTGGACCCATATATGCAGCGATAACTTCAGAAATGAAGTTTTATTTTTTTTTTTTTATAAATAAAAGTTTATTAGAACATATGTGGGTGGTCAGTGGTATTTATCTCAATCTTACTCTTACTTTATTGATATAAAGTTAATAAGGCGAAGTTTTGTACTACACTCACTATTGGTAACATTGACATTTGTCTGAATTTAATTTTATTTTGAATTTAAGAGTTCTATTAAAGTAGTCTTCATCTTTTTTCTAAGATGTTCAATTAAAAATTTTGATGTCCTCGTATTTTGGAGAAATGCTATTGTTCTTTTTGAAATAAATAATTTCATATCTAATCTCATATCTCATAATATATTTAAAAAATATATATACAGCCTATTTAATATGAATTTTCGGAAGATAATTCCTTTCTTCCTTTTTCAAGTTTTTTGATGATAACAATACAATTTCAGGTGATATCATTCAATTATATATCTTAGAGATAGTTAGTAACAAACCTTTTACACCATTAAATGCTACAATCAGTTATTATTGTTATGATGAACGTTATTCATAATTGTTTGAATTCTACGGTGTTTTGTTTTTATTCACACAATTCATTACCATTTCTTTAGCTAATTTTACAAAAACATTCTCTATCTCTAAATCATTACTTCTATTCCTAGTGTTTCTTATTATCAAACTTTCTAATAATTCTTTTTTCTATCTTTTTCCAACATCAAAATTTTAACTTCATCCTTAATACAATGCCCGTTCTTATAACAATGATCCGCCACATCTGATTTATTTCGTAGTTTATTTTTGATACAATATACATGTTCCATGGCCCTTTCCCGGGTCGTCCTTTTGCTTTCTCCTACATAAATTTTACTACAATCCAGGCATTCTAGTTCATAAATTAAACCCATATTAGCGTTTTGTTTATTCATATTTACTTTATAACATAAAATATTCTTCAATTTGTTGTTATACTAAAATGTTACATTTATCTCAAATTTCTTACAAATCTTCTTTAAATCCCAACTTCTATTATTTAAATAAGGGATTATTATTGTTTCTTTATTTTTGTTCCTATCCAATTGTTTAATCTTGAACTTATCATAATCCTTTATCACTTTATTTATAAATCTATCTTCATATTCATTCTTCTTAAATACCACTTTCATATTTTGTATCTCATTCTCAAAAACCGAATTACAACTTGAATTTCTATCTAATCTGTAAATGTAGTTGTCAACAATATTCTTTTTTATTAGAAAACTATGACTTTATAGTAAAAATTTATAGTATGATCACTTTGAAATTCTTTTTGGTAATGTTTAAGGTACAAATTACTATTGTTCTTTTTTATCAGACACATCTAGAAAATTTAATTTTCCTTCTTCCTCTTTTTCTATTTTAAATTTTATGTCCAGATTCTTTCCATTAATGAAATTAAAAAAAAAATATTTTAAATGTCTTGTCGTTCCATACCAAATAATCAATATATCATCAGTAGTGGTAATGGACTGTATGGACAGTGTCCTCGGGACCATATAAGCCCATTTTTGATTGTAGGGGGGGAGGGGGGGTGGTTTTTGGATTTTTGTGGAGGGGAGGGGGGGACTTGTTGGAGTTTGGATTGTTTTTTGCTTTTATTGGTGTTATGGTTGTTTTTAAGTGGTTTTAGGACGGGTTTTTTTGAAATTGTGTTTTGAGGGAGGGAGGGGGCAGGGAGGGATGAGGCGGTATGGTTGAGTTCGTTGTGGTGTTGGGGGTGGAATAATGTCCTGGGATGTGTTTGTATTTTGGATTTTTGGATGATGTTGGCTTGTATTTGATTGTGTTTTTTAGTGGCTTTATTAAGTTTTTTTGTATGTTGAACGGTTTATTTTATCTTTTCTTTCTTAAGGAGGTTTAATTTTTGTACAAAAAAGAAATCACAACAGAGACATGGAGAGATAGAAAATTGCATTCAATCTGTTTTATTATTTTTTTACAATTACTGTTACATGGTATGGTTCATTGAACTTTTTTTTACATGAATGAATGAATGAATGAATGAATGAATTACATGGTATGGTTCATTGAACTTTTTTTAACATGAATGAATGTAAATTTAATGCATAATTATCAAAAAAAAGGACATTTTTTCTTATAGTAAATGTTAACCCTTCACCAATTGGAAAAAAACCTTTCACCATTTTTTCTTTTTTTACAAAAAATTACAGAAATAGTGCAAAAGGGAAAAAATTGAATTGTACTATTTTTCTACTTATCTAAACCTAAAAAATGGACTAGAAAGTGAATAACTCATCCATTTTTTTCTTTTCTACAAGAAAAAATAACAAATTGTAATACATGACAATGTGAATATTACATGAATATATTTATACAACCAACACCAGAATTAACTAACCCTCAAAAAAAAGAATAACTACAAAAAAATTATCACATCATTTCATTTTTTTTACAATGTCTTTTTTTCTTTTCCTTTTTTCACTGTTTCTTTTCTTTATCATTAGGTGGTGATAGACTCAGTAAGGCATTACACGATTGGGTCGTGGAACAGACTACAGGTTGATTTCTTCGAATTTCACGAAGTTGTTCACCGAAATGGTCTCTAAGTCTATTGAATAGGATAAAATCGTTAATATCTTTTCTCGGTGTGAACATGTCGAGAAATTCGTTATAAGAAAAACCACGAGTCATAAGTAGTATAAAATAAATGCAGTAGGCACCACAAGTTTGGGTATAAGGTCCCTGAATAACGACACGACTTTCTCGAAGTCGTCTTGCGTTTTTCCAAATAAATTGTCTAATGAAAGGATTGCGTATTGGATTACCGTAGGAATCAAAATAATACACACCTAATGTTCGCGGATGGAAATACAGAGCGACCCAATGAGAACCCGGCTTTGAATGATTGTCCAAGTTCACAACATACGCCTGGTGTAAAGCCTTTACTGGAAGTCTATCGCAAGCGTATACTCCCCCAAATTTACTGCTTGTCTCGGGATGTGAGCTTAACAGGGAACTGATTTGTAATGTGTTCATTTTCTTTCTTTAGTCCATTAAAATGTTTCTGCTATTGTCTATTTCAATAATTTTTTGGAACTCGGCATACACAAACACATTCACCGTGTGTTCCAGTGGAGCTTTGAATCGTACATCGATACGGACTGTACCGTGCTCGGTCAATTGAAAATGTTCACTACCACCTGCCAGGTCAGGCGATAGGTCAAATCCGTATAAGGTCGATCCCTCAGGATAAGATTTATAGTCTATTCCCAGTCCTGCATCGTCCAGGTACCGTCCCGTTGTAGTTAACAGAGAGAGATAATTTCTAGCATAGAGTTTTTTATCATAATCGGGTCGGAACGGTTGACTGGGAACATTTCGACCGTCCACTGATAACACAAGGTGATTCACGTTGAAATGATGAAACAAGAACGGATTCTCCTTGTAGGATCCGTTGAACGCACTGTTTTTTACCAAGCCCAAGATAATTCTCTTGGGAATCTGTCCGATGAAGGCATTGTCGAGATTTCCCTGAAGACTGCCAGCCGGGATGGAAAAGATTTTGCATTCGACACGGGTAATGGGGTACTTGGCAGGTGTAGAGTTCAAAATTCTCGTATGGGCAATTTGAACTGTTGGAATAACATTCACTTTTCGCACATGTAGGGAAGCACTTTCGATGACCACTTTGTAATCGGCTTTTTCATCTGGCGATAGGAGCACAAACTGATTCTTGCTTCGAATCAGACGCACTCGAATGTTCACTTTGTTAAGAATCAGCTTGTTCTGTCTGAAGATATCACCGTGAAGACTGCCCTGGAGCTCGATGGTGTTTCCACCACTCACGAGCGAGTGACGTTCTTTGAGTCCTGGATTGGCATTGGCTGCTAGCGGATCGAGGTCGTTGAATTGACCCGCCTTGTCCTCGTACCAACCGGCAACAGATAACAGAGTCTTTTTACTATCAAGACCGTAATTTAAAAAGGATTCGATGTAGGCACGATAGGGATAGCAATTGTCCGAGGCAGAAACAAGTTTATCACCCAAGTAGACATCGATTTGAGTGAACAGGGAATGAAGAATTAGATTAACTGTGCTCACCTTGTCTGCCTCCCCTATGGGTGTGAAATCACCACCTTTCACTATTTTCAGACGCACACTGAGGAGAGTTTTTGATAAGTCCAAATATTCCTCACCAGCACCGGCGATCACGAATTCAATGGGTCCCGTTTCGGTGATGGAGGCAATCGGGTGATATTCAACGTCCGCTCCATTCTGAATAACAACTTGTGTTGGAGGAAGAGTGAAAAGATCCAATTCGTTTTTAAAACTCTCCTCAGACTTGCAATGGATTAATTGTCCCTCACCAGACATTTCTCTTTTCAGGAATCAAAAATGTCTTTTGGAGATTGTCTTTTTGAATTTTTCTTTTTTATTTTTTTGGAGGTGGTGGTCTTCTTTTTCTGCTTTCTTTTGGCTGTGGTGGTGGTGCTGGTACGAGAACGCTGACGACGCACTTTTACCGTTGTTTTCCTTCTTTTTCTCCCTGCATCAACGACCGTCCTTGACAATGACCTGTCACCGGATTGGTCGGTGAATGTACTGAGCCACTTGCGCCTGCCGTACAACCTGCCAAGCCCAGGTCCGCTTCCTGTCTGGCCGGAAGTTACGTCTTTCAATGTCTGCTGAAGCTGTTTTTTGGTGGCGTTTTGAAACGTTTCACCTTGTTCAACGTCATCCAGAATGCGATTACCGCTTCTTAAGGCGTAACGACCTGCCGAGTAGGCGAACTTTTTTAACACTGGTTTTGCCCAACGAAATAATGATTTGAACACACTGCCGATTCCGCCACCTCTTTGATAACGAACACCTCCGTAGAACGGCACACTGTTGGTGTATTCCGATCCACCAATTTGATTTGCATAGTAGCAAATACAGGAGCGGGGGTTGTATCGTATCGAATGCATCTCTTTCCGAAACACAAATGAGTCACACTTTTTTCTTTTTTATTAACAGCACTAAGGGGTGAGGGGTGGGGGTGGGATGGGTTTGGGGTTGGAGTTTTTTTTTGCACCAATCAAAATGTTTTGCAGGCTTTACCTCTCATTGTCGTATTTTACGAAAATGCAAGGTTAATGAGGTTCTTCCCCTCTGGAAAGCCACGGGAAGGCCAATGTCATTTCTCAAATATATTGTAATTGTATCGAATGAGTGACGCAACAGGGGTCTATAAAACAAATTGGTATAGGACTCTGTTATCAAGTCACCATCTTTGCCACGAATTTGCACCGTACGTAAAAGGGGAGCCATTACATCGCCAACAATTGAATTGTCAATCAGATCTGCATATATATAAATGGAATAAAAACCCCCATTCAAGTCAATGACCGAACTAGCCTCGATGGTTTGAAGGAATTCTGTCTGACCGAGAAAACCTAAAAGTTCAGATAGCTCTCGAGTTAAAATTACTTTAAAATAGCCAGTTATTTCAAGAGTGATTCTATGAGTAATATTATTGTAGGTGAATTGAACCGGTGTTCTTTCCTCCTCGTAACGAAAACGATCCTTAATACGAGCTGACATTAACTGAGTTAGGTGTGCTGCATTCGAATAATATCCCTGAGGAATTTTGAATTCATTAATTACCGAAGAACTTGCTTCTTTTAATTCAAAGTCGAAAAAGAAGGGGGCTTTCGAAAGATCTATATCTGTAAAGGCTGGTGTGTCTTTGGCTGTTGTACTTTCTTTAAATACAACCAAGGTTTGCTTTGAATTTTCCTCATCCGACACTCGTAAAAGATCAGGCTGAGTAAAACCTAACAACTGAGCCAGAGGCAGGCACATTCGAATTTCTGCTCCGCGCGGTAGGGAAACGATAACACGATTGAAAACTAGCAAAAACATTACCTCGTTGGAAAGTTTTTCTATGGGATGCTCTTGAATACTGACTGTAATTTTACGAATGAATTTGTCAGCGCTTTTAAACTGTGTTTTTAATGGAATGGTAACGCGGAAAGAGGGATGACTTATAACTCGAAACACACCATCATTACCGCTTATGTTGTACCAACTGTGCTGATAACTAACTTCGGCCAGGGCACATTCGTAGGGTTCTTTTAATTCAAATCTTTTTGGTAGTTTGGTTGTGAAAGTGGAAATTGTGTTTTTCGGAAAAAAGGACATGCTCGAATTGCTCGGAAGTGTCAGATAAAATTCATCCATTTTTTGTTGTTTAGGTACTGGAAATATGCTGTAAATCCCCAATTTTAACCCAGCTATCGAAAGCGGGACTGTATCCTTCCCAACGAACTAAATATTCTTTCTTATTTCCTCGTCCTTTTTCCTTAAGAATTTTCTCAATGGGATAGAAACTATCTTCGCTTTTTTCAATAGATTGTAATTCCCAGGGGTAAAAAGTTCCACGTATTGATTCACCCGACCCGTCTTTCAAACGATACACTTGCGGACTTCTCTTTGATACAATCTCTGAAATTGTAAAAATTTCAGGAGTCCACAAACCCTCGAACGCTTTTTGGAATGATCTTCGTGCCGAACTAATACGTACCTGTTGACCTGTCTTAAATGATACGTTTGGCGGGTGTCGTCCTCGTGACGTATTCGGAGTTTTTCCGTAGAGGCGCTGCCATACAAGATGCTGGTTCGAGCCGGTCACCTCGTTTGGAGCCATGCCGATACTCGAATGAAAACTATTATTATAGGCATCCACCAAATCTTTTAAGGCATCAACATAGCGAAAAGAGCCAGTAAAAGGAAAATATTTGAAAAGTTTTGACCGAAACGTTCTCACAAATCTTTCGGCAACCGAAGCTTTAACAACTGGATCTTGTGATGTAAAAAAGTGAACATTGTGTTCTTTTAGGAATGTCTGAAAGGTTTTGTTGACAAATTCACGTCCTTTATCGGTTTGTAAACGATCAGGAGGGTCAACGTCCTCCGTCTTAAAAAGATGCTCAAAGGCTTTGGTTATACTAACTCCTGTTTTGTTTTTCAGCGGCACTACAAAAGCGCGTTTCGATAGAATGTCTATGATGACGAGTAAAAATCGAAAACCATCATTAAATTTTGCATGTTTTTGCATATCAATAAGATCTGCCTGCCACTGTTCGTTCATAACGGACACTTTCGTTTTCCCACGTGGGAAATTTTTTCTAGCCGGTTTAAAAAGAGTGTAGTTATCATGTCTTTTCAACCACTGTTTAACTTGAATCAGGGTAATGGATTTATTTCGCGGTTTGGCCGCCCTGTATAATTTTTGTACTCCGTCAAAAGATGCTGGATGTTTTGGATCGAAATAAATCGATCTCAATAATTTTTCCACAACTGCGGATAAGACTGCCATTTTCCTTGCCCCGACTGTACCCGTATTTTTCTATTTCCGTTTTTCTTTTTGGTAGTGGGAACTTGTAATTTTGAAATAATTTTCCACTGTTTATTGTTTGGGACGTCTTCTTTTGATAATGGAATAGAAGTTAAAAGATTACGGAATTGAATCCAACCAATCGGGGTTCTTTTGCTCTGCTTCACCAGATGATTCATTAAATCAAAAATACTACTTTGAGAAATGTTTTCCCCTCGAATCATCAATTCTCCCGATTTAGAATTCCATCCCACGTTGGGTAATGCTTTAAAACGTTCCAACAATTTTTTTGCAAAAGGCTGATAGAATGTGGGCGTACGAGTCAAAACTGCATCTTCCCAACTAACACCTGACGGAGTTTGAATTTCTTTTTTTTCCTGTGACGTGTCGTTTTTCACGTCGGCACTGTCTGACGTCACATTCGCTGTCATTGACTGTAAAACAGGATCGTGCAGTCTGCTCTTGTTCTGATTATAAAATGTTTGAAAACGCTGCTGTATATTATTAACTAATTTAATTTTTAAATCATTCGGTAAGGTGCTATCGTTTAAAAGATGATCAAGTTCTTTTTCCAAAGAGGATAGTTTCTGTATAATATTTTGAGACGGATCGTATTTTTGTGTGGACCCTCGCAGCATTTGTGAGGCGAGTTCTTCTGGTAAAACAACAAATTTCCTACCGTGTTCCATTCCGTCATCGGTTGCTACCGAGCATACCACCAAATAATCCTGCCAGAGCAGGAATGATGAAGGGCAAAAGTCCAGATCCTTTTTGCACGAGAATTGACTTTTTTTGTGAATGGGTAATTTTGATGTGCCAATCAAACGAAGTGTTTTCTTGTGACAAGATAGTTTTCGTTTTTGATAGGGAGTCACAGGAACGTTGCCACGCAAAACATTACCTACACATTCAGATAAACAACGAATAAAGTCGGGATTACCTTCTTTAATAACCGCTCTCATCTGGCGAGGTGAAAATTGAGGAATTGCCTGTAAAATGCGGCTGTATTTCACAAGCCTATGAGGAGCCCGTTTCGAAGGTGCCATCTCTCTGACTGTCCATTTCCATATCCCATTCAGAAAAATTTTACTATCGTTCCGAACAGTTTCATTTTCTTCACTAATAATTCTCCCAACGATTTTCAAATGCTATTTTTTGATTGGTCGATAAATACCCAATGACTCGTCAGGAAATATTCCAGTGCGGAAACGCACTCCCTCCATGGTGTTGGGTTTCAAATCCAATAACAAATAGGAATAAGGTTCTTGAGTTGCATCTCGATAAGCCTCCACAAGAAATTTTTCATTTTTCGGAAATAATTGTCTGGCAAAGAACATTATCTGAGATAAATCCCTTACGTTTTTAAAGAGGACAAAATAATGAGTGTTTAAGCTGATTGTGCGGTGGGCACCACCTTTATGAAATAAGTTTTGAACCATGTAAATAACACTACAATTTTTGTGATGACTGTATTTAGTAAATAAAGGTTCGAGTGCGTTATTGTCTACACCCATCAAATCATCAATAATTATTAATTTTGGAGTGACCGAATCAAACTTTTTCACATCAGGTACACCCTCTTGAAATTTAACCAATCCAGTAAATTCACTGAACCATGGTTGATGAACACCGTAATGCCAATAAATTTCCGTTGGAGGTTGATCAATCATATCGTCTTTATACTTTAGAAACTTTTTTGAAAACTCGGTCTTACCACTCCCGGTAGCTCCGCTTAAGATGCAATTAAAAGGGTGCTTAAATTTGAATTCCCTACTATGAATAAATTCATATTCAGACATTGTAAATGTATTTTTTTGTTTCGATAAAAAAGAAGTTGTCCTAACCTGTGCAGGTGATGGTATTGTTTTGACGAAAATGCATGTCACGACAGGCAAAAAACAGGAAATACATGTCGTGACATGCAAAACATGAAGAAAGACATGACGTAACATGCAAAAAAAGCTGAGGATCTTTGTTTTTTTTCCTCTTCACAAGTTTGCAATATTGCCAACGTCCAGACCCTGGACAAACGGACAACCAGGGAAATATTTACAATGTTCAGACATCGGGGAATCATTGCGTTCCCAACTACCTATAATACCTCTACAAAACACACACTGCACTCTATCATTACATTGAATAGAAACAAAACCTGCTTTTGCTAAATCTTTTGCCGAGATAAAAGATACAGGCCAGTTATGAAAAGTGCTCAATATTACCGATTCCATTTTTAGGGACTGGGATGTGTACAGCATTCTTTGTTTTTTGAACAGAACGATTGGTCGTCTTTTCCAGGTCTCCACACTCAATAACCATAGGGGAGGGTTTGATATTGTCCAGGAACAATCACTCGCTTATCAAAGACAGCTCGGTACATTTTGATCTCATCCTTGGAAACAATTTTCCGTTTTTTCGTTCTTCGAATTTTTCCTCGTGTAAAGATAGGAACATGGGTCAATGGCTCTGCATTGTCATTATTATTATTATTATTCTGAATCAGTTCATCGACCATAGACTTGAGCAAATCCAAATTTATTTTTTCACGCGTTTCATAATTTAAAGAGAAACCACGAATTTTTAACACAATTTGTGATGGTTTGTCTGAATTCTTTGAGCAAACAC
>JAFIDM010107754.1:0-11909 GCA_023159025.1 Thereuonema tuberculata | reverse complement strand
AAGATGAAAGGAAAAATTGGAGAAAGTGTTATTTGCTTCACCAAATCACTTCTTCTACCACCTATTATGCTCACTGTAATCTTTTGTATGCTAGTGTCTTCTGAACTACGGACTGCAACGTACGTAAAAGACTGAACGCTGTAAAATACGATGTGGTATTTTGTCTAACTCCTCTCTAAATAATTTCCATAATCCATGAACTATTGTAGCATGTCTGTTCCGTAGTCCATTTTTCAACAGTCAAGAGCCACAGTAATCCATCATCCTGCCATCAGGGGACTTTACTGGAATATCACTAAAGGAGATTGCTTGTATTGCTGATCTGGCTTCCATTTCTTAATAGAATTTCAAGGATGATTTGACGATTACGGCTTGAGTCCTAAAGCTTATGAATGCGGATTTTTGTGACGTCAGAACACATGCAAAGCAGGTAACTCCTGAGTGTAGATTCGGAACATGTTTTTCATAATACTGGGAATTGCATATTGACAATTTTCCCGGTGACAGATGGGACGATATGAAATTGCTATGATCTTTCACAGTCGCTAAAATAGACCCAAGACTCATCCAGAATTGCCAAAACTCTAATCATCTTGATCGGGGAATTTATTGAAGTCCTTTAGATGTGTTCCTATAAACGACTACAGACACTGTATCTTTGCTGACCGGTAGTACATGGTCTGTACATCGTTTAACTTTCACTGATAACGTATACGTCGCATTTAAAAGTGCGACTATGTAACCGTCCCAAAAACGATTTATTTTTTCAGCCTATCAGAAACACTGTAATAGTACTAGGAATATAATGATACATTCGATATAGAGGCACTTGCTTAAGACGCTACATCATTTATTACGAATAGGGGCGCAGTCAAGAACATTGGAATTTGCCAGATTGTAAAGGAATCAACCCTCCTTAATTTCGAAGTTAATGGAAAATTAAATCAAAGAAAACTTAAAATAGAAAATTTTTGCTATCACCAACAAAGCTTGTAGAAATCCATATAAAAGAAATTGGATATTTAAAACTAGCCGAAAGCTTTAAAACATACTTGAAGGAAAAGGTGTTCTGTAGGAGAAGCTGTTATACTTTTGACCAGTTTTCACTAAATGAATTTTCTAATTTTTTGTAATGAAGTAAATCCTTACATGATTGGATACATGTGATCTTCACGAATCTTGCCATCAACTGCATGTGTTTTGTATATTATATTTTGAGTATAAGTATTTTATTTTTATTTTACAAAAAAACTACACCCTGTGGTCAAAGGTGAAACTACGTGTTGTACCTTTGACCGGAGTGTGTTGTACCTTTGACCAGATGATAGTAGAAACTGACAGTTAGATACAGGTTATTTAAATAACATTTTTATTCAGAAATGTATACATTTGGCAAATAGAGTATATATGCAATTCAAAGTAGAATAATAAAACATGAAATAAATTCTAATGGCTTAAGTAGCCTACTCCTGCCCGTTTACTCTACATTATACAATCAAAAATCAATGTCTATCTCCAAAAGATAGACATTCTTTTAGTCTGTGCCGCCAGCTATGTTTGGATTGGCAGCCTGGCCACAATTTCTTGTCGTTCTATGTCTTATCTTCTTGGATGAATTTCGCCATCGTCGGTAGTTTTTTCAAATATTTAACTTTAAAATAATCACATGTTGCTTCCTTTATTTGGGCCACAAAGTATTTCTTGTTTATTTTTTGCTGTCAGCTTGACAAATACATAACTTTCTTCAACTAAGTCTTCTTTTTCAAAGTTTAATTCCTTCTCCAACTCATGGTATTCATGTGAAAGATCGAAAACACTTTCCCCTGATGAATATTCAACATCAGACTCAAAGTCGTGGACAAACAATCGATTGTCTACTTTCTTTGGATAAGATTTGATAAAAAAATTAAAATTTAGCGAAAAATATTCAAATTTCCATCTTACATAATGCTAATATGACTGTAAGTAAAAACATTTACATATTATTAAGTAATGTTGTACCTTTGACCTGGTCAGAGGAACAACACCCTTCTGTGGTCAAAGGTACAACATCAGTCCAACTAACGTTTCACGCCATGCTACAATTTTTAGGTTAATCCAGTCATCTTAAAAGTCCTCACAATTAATCTGCAGGCACGTATGTATTACTCATTATTGTTAAAATAACAATCAAAAGAAACCAAACAATGTTATTAAAAAAACATTAACTTGCAAAAAACTTACTTTTCGGTGATGGAATTAGAAAAATATTTTTCACTCCTTGCAAGTCAAAGATCTAACTACTACTGAAGGTTTAAAGGCGCAAATAGTGGGAATGTTACACATTAAACAGAAAATCTTTTAAAGTATGCTGATAGATGACAGCACTAGCAAGGGTGGTCAAAGATACAACACCTTCCCCTACTTAGATTATCCTATTATTCAAATTGAAGAAGATATCCAGTTGCTAATTGGCTTTGATTTTGGAGAAAATCACTGCTCATTTAACAATATCAAATTTATAAATTGCGATATGACAATTATAAAGATTTTAATCATAAAGCGAATTCATTAAAATGCCCTAGATATATTAAAATTTAGAATGAAACTAAGAAAAAACAATGTTTATCAATAATTAAAGCTGCTCAAGCTAATTTAGGTAAAAAATTCCTTTCCGTTTTGCTAAATCGAAGTAGACGTATTTGACTGCTTACTCCTCCACGAGCAATATATCACTAAAGAAAAATTAATTTCTTCATTTAATATTTATTTTAATAACTTTCAGTTGATTGTTTTAGAAGAAATTCTTAATAACTATCACAAAATTATTATTGTTACAGAGTTTAGTGCATTTAAAATGATATGGAGGGATTATATCAATTATGCCTTACGGAGGAATGGATACGTTTGGAGAAATGGATACCTTGCGCTTGTTTAACGGTTTTTAATATTTCATCCCAACTAATCTTTTCTATAAAATAATCACATGTTCATACTTACAAAATATATTCAATAAAATACATTTATTTTAATATATTGAATAAATGTATTTTATTGAATATATTTTGTTTGTGTGAAGATGTGGCTATTTTGATAAAAATATGACTACAAGAAGAGAGGAGATTAGGAAGAAATATGGACTTTTCTACAGTTAATGGATAAAGTTAGTTGAACTTGGCTATTTGTAGAGGGGCCTTTAATACTAATTGGGAGGTCTTTCCTGATGTTATTAAAAATGATCATCGATTAATCTATTTCGAAATCCGGGAGTATTCTTACTTTGCCTTTCACTTATATTTTAAAGAGAGCTGATTGGGGAAAATTTGAACATTGCTTATTAAAAAAGTGTTTGTGATGTTATGGCTGAGATGCAAAAGTTCTACGGAACCCCGTCTTGGTGGAGTTCGGATTTAAAAAAACTTAAGCATTAGAGAGAGAGAGAGAGAGAGAGATCTAGTATAAAACGTTCATAAAAGCTACTGAAGCTGAGCAGAAAGCGTTATTGAGGGGTAGGTGAGGAAAAGAAGGCTTACTGGAAGACTCTTCTCCAAGCTAAATGGCAAAGCTGAATGTCTCTCTGCAACTTTTCTTCTGCTTCTAACAACGCTCAATGTTCTAGCGCCTTGTGATACTCCCTCTGCCATTATTTAAAGCCCGTTCGTGACTGATCTCTTTCCGCAGCTCCCAAGTGAAGCACGTTAGCCGCGGCTCTCTTTGTTGAACTCCAAGGGATTACTTTCTCCATCGTTATGTGTGTCGAACTACGGAGGAATACATACTTTGTGAGGACAAAACTCCAAGAGTTTGGCTTAGAAGCCTTCAACACCGGAAATCGTTTGCCATCATGTTGCGGGACTCCCCGAACTCTGCTCTGTTATAAAGCCTCTTCCCCGCTGTTATTGTGAATTCCCAAATGTGAATTCTTCCTGTGCCTAATTCTGCTTTATTTCCTTTAACTGCCTTTCAGAAGTTATGAGCATCTATCCTAGTGTGAAGTCATTTGTTACCGATTGTTTTTTATTCATCCTCTATTCTTTTGTAATAACTTTTTCATATTTAATATTACTTTGAATTTGCCTCACTTTCTTTTCATTGCGATGGCGAACGGCACAGGTGACTATCCGTAACCAGAGCTAATGTTCAACAGCAATGTTTCTGTCCTTCACCATCCCCTAATATATCTCCCCCTGCCGCTTACCACTCCTCTACTCCTGGCTTTCTCTAAAAAGAAATTGATGGAGTGGGTAACCATCCAGCAAATCTGATAAAAAAGAAATTTTAGATCTAAAAAAGACTATCTTGCATCATTAGTTTTAAGCAGAATTTTGTTTATAGTTTGATATTTTATAAAATTTCATCATTGATTTGTGATCACCTATCACCATCACCATCAATACTATGTAAATGATTTTGTTTTGGTGAAGTAGTCTGGGAAGATCGTTGAAATCGGTGGCAACGAGATTCGCGTGTCCACCAAAAAAAACTGGAGATGGTGAAGCGAAGAAGATTCAATTTGGTACGACCAAACTAAAGTTCTGCGAAAATTGAACCCACCTGCTCAAATAAGCGAGCGCCCAACTCCTACATTCGTGTTTGATATCAAACAATAACTATAGGTAGATAAGTATTCATTGTTTGCTTTTACATTTAATTTAATTTATCATACGGTTGTTTTTTGTTCAAGTATTATTAAAATAAAATTTTTGATAAAGTAAAATGTTTTTCTCAAAAATTGCTGTGTTCTGCTCAAGTAGCCCTATCCATATCACGTTATGCCAACTCACCCCTAGGGGTATGCCAACTTAACCCGCAACCGGGGTTAGTTGGGATAGTTGCAAGCTTTTAGGAAAAGTGTTTTTGGGGTTACGTAAAAACGGATTTAATTAATGGGCCCTACATAATTTTGTAGTCAAAACGTTAAGCTATCCGCCGCATTCGTCCACAATCCCTCTAAGTATTGCACAAAAAAAAAAGAAAAATCAAAAACAAAAATCGATGCGAACAACTCCCTACTGAACAACGGTCTTCCCTACTGAAATTATATCAGTAAACAATTTTTATAAATTTTACTAAGTATTTATGAATGAGATTTCACCTTTAAAAAAAAAACCGGAAATAAGAATGATTGTGAGAAATAATTTAATAAATAAATGAAGTACAGGAAATCTGATAAAAAAGAATTTTTAGATCTAAAAAAGGCTATCTTGCAACATTAGTTTTAAATAGAATTTTATTTATAATTTGATATTTTACAAAATTTTTCATTGACATTCACCAATGATTATATTTTACTAAGTACCCATATTTATGATTGATTTCATCTTGGAAAAAATCGGAAATAAGAATTATTGTGAGAAATAATTTAATAAATAAATGAAGTACAGAAAAATGTGGTATGGAAATGTCATTCCATCTTTATTAGTTATTATTCAGAATTATCAGTAGACATTCGCAGTTTTAATATATCCAATGAGATACATATTTCATAATCTTGTTAAAAATAATCAACTTCCTGTTTTATTTTGTTTTGTTTATATTTTAGTAGAAGAACAAAAGACATGCGGTGATGTAAGTGATCTTAATTTTTTTTCAGTTTTTAGTAATTTAAATGTGATTATGTTAAACCTCTTCTGTTCTAAATACTAAATTTCTTACTATGAACGATTTCCTTCTTCCTTCTTTTAATGTTATCTTATGTCGGCAATATTAGTATATAAAGCTGTGATAAGATTGAAAATAACTTCACTCATATTTTGTTTTTATTTTTTAAAAAAAAGTATTTGATTAAAGTTAAGCAATAGTCATTTACTAAACTTCCTGTTTAGTATTTATTTAAGTCATTTATTTATTTAGTCAGTTATTTATTTAAGTCATTTACAAAAAGCGAATTTTATTTAGGTAACATGTCCTAGAGGAACGACATGCATGTCAATGCAAGGAAAAGCTGTTTGTATGAGACGTAAGTATTTAGAAATTTTAACAAATTTATACTTTGACAACGTAAAGCTCCAAACTGAAAGTTCTAGTATCTTGTTAAAAATTGTCGACTTCCTGTTTTATTTTGTTTTTGTTTTTTATTTTAACAGAAGAACAAAATACATGTGGTGATGTAAGTGATCCTAACTTTTTTCCAGTTTTTTAGTAATTTAAATGTGATTATGGTAAACCTCTTTTGTTCTAAATACTAAATTTCTTACTATAAACGATTTCCTTCTTTTAATGTTATCTTATGTCGGCAAGATTAGTATATTAAGATGTGAGAAAATTGATAAAACTTAAACAACTTCACTCATATTTAAAAAAAAACAAAAAAAACCCAAACATATTTGTGACATTTATTATTAAAAATAAAAACAACAACATCTTTTCATCTTCTTAAGCATAGCAATATTTCGAAAGTCACTTTCAGGGCAGTCGCGTGGTTTGTTGTCAATCAGGGCAAGATTTCGTCAGTCGCCCCCCCCCCCTCCGAAACTCAATCCCACGTGCACCCACCCAACATTACACCTATCTGTAAGGATTCAAACGCAAATACACAGCGAGCGACGCGACGCGACACTATCAAATACATGTAAACCTAATGGTGTTAAACACACAATGAGCGACGCGACTTGATATTAATTTTAATAACACTCTTTAAAAATTAATAATAGCCTTTCATTATTAGGCTATTATTATTAACAGTATACATGCAAATCCAGCTGCTCAATTTTGAGCATATATTTATTTTTGGATAACTTAGCAAATATAAAGTTATAAAAATAAATATGGTGTCAAATATTTATTTGTTCAATAAATACATACAACGTAATATTAAAAATTTAGTTATACCTAAAAAACTTTAAAAAATACGTTATGTACATCTAACTTAAATTTTTTCAAATTTTGTCATTTTTTTTTTTTTTTTTTGCCGTTGCCGCGTTGCTTCCCAAGCCGTGGGGCCCAGGGCCCAGGTGCTCAGCCCATGCGACGGCCCTGGTCACTTTACCTGCTTCTTCATGCTTATCGATACATAGAATGATCTTCATAAACACAAAAACCAAAGTTATAACAATATCGAATCTTAACAATATTGAGTTATACATGGTAACTTTATTGAATCATTCATGGTAATTATCATTTACATAGTTTAAATTTGTAAGCATCATTTAGATATCATTTGTTAAGATCAAAAGAAAATACATTATTGAAAACGTATGATGTCTTTACAATTACTTCTATATTTGTCAAGCATAATTTGACTCATCTCCACATCTTTCTTTTTGTAAAACATTTTAAACTATTGATAATACATGCTTCTAACGTAAATCTTGCTTCCTTATTATGCACGTTCTTGTACATTATTTGGACGATTATTTGGTCCGGATTGTGTCCTAATGATATTGAATGATGGGCCCAATCTTGATGGTCTTCTGGATGGTCGTTACGAATTGCGCTTTGTTTTCTTTTACGCGCTCTGTTAATTTTCTCCCCGTATTTCCAAAATAAATTCCATTACAGGTCCTACATTTTAATTTGTATATTAACTGCTGCAGATTCCATAATCTCTTTGTCTTCCTTTTTTTACATATCAATGACCCTAAATTCTTGTTAGCCGATCTTATGATTGATATTTCATTAGCTCTAAAAATTTGAATTATTCTCTTAGAAATTTTGATATTGTAAGGAACTTTGGTTATAGTTTTAATTTCTTTAATGTTATCTTCTATCTTCTTTTGATGAAAACATCTATACAATTTATTTATTAATTTTCTAGGATACTCGTTATAATACAGTTTCTTTTTGAATTCATTGACTTTACTCATCCATTTCCTTTATCTAAAGTATTTGGTGTTATTCTTTTTAACACGTTCATAATAGCTGCTCTCTTAGTTGGCCAATTTCATCTGCATTTTTTCGGTTGCATCATGTTTTTCAAGTTTTGATGGTGGATTCCTATTTGAAGACTTGTCAACCGCAAAACTGAAAGAGGGTGTCTTTACGGGTCCGGACATTAGAAAACTTTGCAAAGATGGAAATTTTGAAAAAGAAATGGATGTTGCTGAAAAAGAAGCCTGCGTCGCCTTTAAAGACATAGTAACCAAGTTTCTGGGCAACAAGAAGGATCCGAATTTCAAGTCTATCGTTGAGACTATTCTGCAGAAGTACCGAAATATAGGCTGTTCCATGAGTTTGAAGGTTCATTTCCTATCTTCACCTTTCAACTACTTTCCTGAGAATCTGGGTGCTGTTAGTGAAGAGATAGGTCAGAGATTCCATCAGGACATCAGAGAAATGGAAAACCGTTACCAAGGAAGAAGGAATACTACAATGATGGCGGATTATTGCTGGATGTTGCACCGAGATGATCCCAGAAGAGCACATGCAAGGAAAAGCCTGAAACAGAGCATGGCTGGTCCAAAGAGACGTCGACACAAAGACTACAATGGTTAGTTTTTTATTTTCTATATTCTGTTATATTATGTCTATTATAATCCGCAAAAAAATACGTTTTATACGAAACAAACCTATTTCACTCTGTCATTAAGGCTCATATTTGTGATATTTTTCGACATATAATACATTTGGCAAATTACGATTTGCAAAAAATTCTGACATGATGGAAAAAAACCTAAGATTATTTTTGGATTCAGCGCACAAACATACATAGGAATCAATCATCAAAAGTTACAAAACAGAACCATCGCAGGCTAGTATTATGTATTGAATTATAACTCAGCATTACATTACTTTGATTGGGTTTATGGTAATGTTCCTAATCAATTAAATTGGTTCTGTTATATAAACTTAAAACAATATGACCTTGGTTTTCTTCTTCCATTTTAAATTTAATGCTATCATCTGTGCTGTTTATAATATTGAAGAAAATCCTAAATTGTCTGGGTTTTCCATATTATCAATATGTCGTCGGCATATTGATGTATTCAAAATCATTCTTATTCCATGTGAGTATGTTAATTACTTCAAAATTATTAAAGAAAATATTGGCTAGGATCCCCGAGACTGGGCTACCCATTGGGAAACCAACATTTTGTTTATACCATTGATTGTCAAACTTAAAGAAGCAATTGAAACATATTAGTTCAAGCATTTCTATCACCTGTTGACTTTCACGGAGAAAATTAGAAAAGCGCGTAAAAGAACACACAAGCGCAATTCTTAACGACCATCCAGAAGACCATCAAGATTGGGCCCATCATTCCATATCGTTAGGAGACAATCCGGACTCAATCGTCCAAATAATGTACAAGAACATACATAATAAGAAAGCAAGATTTATGTTAAAAGCATGTATAGTTTTAAATGTTTTAACAAACAGAAAGGTGTGTAGGTAAGTCAAACAATGCTTGACAAATTAGAAAGTAATCGTAAAGACATCATACATTTTCAATAATGTATTTTCTTTTCGTCGTAACAAATGATATGTAAATAATGGTTACAAATTTAAACTATGGAAATGATAATTACCATGAATGATTCAATAATGTTACCATTTATAACTCAATATTGTTAAGATTCGATATTGTTAAACTTTGTTTTTTGTGTTTCATAAAGATCATTCTATGTATCGATAAGCCTAAAGAAGCAGGTAAAGTATTAAAAGTGCGAAATGTAGCTATGATGAAAAGATGTTGTTTTTTTATTTTTAAAACATATTTGATTAAAGTTAAGCAATAGCAGAAGTCATATACTAAAAGCGAATTTTATCTAGGTAACTTGTCCTAGAGGAACGACATGCATTTCAATGCAAGGAAAACCCGTTTGTATAAAACGTAAGTATTTAGAAATTTTAACAACTTTTTACTTTGAATGCGTAAAGCTCCAAACTGAAAATTCTACTATGCTACCACAATTCACAATCATTGTTCACGCAGAATGAAAAGTCTATCAGTTTTCAGTATCTTCCCTTCATAATTCTTCACAATTGTTAAAAGATTCATGTTATTCAGCAATGCAGACATCGTCAGATCTGGTAATACTTCACTGTAGCCTTTTACTTCAGTCAATGATGCAAGTGATTATTTGTGTTGAAGCGCAAAGAAATGATCAAGAGAGTGTCTGGAGAAATCATAGACAGAGGGCGTTGTATTTGCTTTAGCTTGCTGTACCGTTAATAGAAGGTTAATCCTAAAAATTGACACAATAATTGGTGGAACTAGAAAAGATGTTAATGCAAACAGTTATTCAAAATACTCTTAAAAATATTTTCAGTGCAGAAGAAGAAACGCTAGGTTTTTATATGTTGTTTTCACAAGTATCTGCTAGCTGCGGTAAACTTTAGTCTGAGTTAAAATTTGATTAATGAAAATAATCATTGTAAATAATTCTGGTGGCTATTCTGTGTGCCAGGAATGCATACTAGGCGCGAGTGGGACAAGAACTCAATGGTACCCCACATCACAATGTTAGGTGCCGGATCGGTATGCCGATGCATAATGCAGGACTCACTCAGTCTTTCGTCGCGATGCCGCCAGACATGGATGCGACCATTACTGTGCTACAATAAACACTAATTCTTAAGCTAGGCCTTGCGATGTAGCTGCGCGATCTGTAATAGCCATGCGCAGGATCTCCTCAAGATGTCTATGTGCACAAGATGTTCGGTGGTGTGACGGGGCCGTTGGGATCCTTCAAAGTTGGTGAGTTTGTCCCTTCTCGACTCACTGATTCCATTTTCTCATCACTGTGGCCGCGTTTAGAAAACACGAGCACCAATTTCTCGGAAGGATAATCCGCAGTCTCGATATGGCACAAATCTCCCGAGATTAAAGTCGGAAGCCTGTTGGTATGGCTGCCCTTCGACGGGGTATACTGATGTGCACTGATGTATACTGATTAAAAGAGTCTTTGGATTTACTGTTCTTTTCTTCAAAGGATTAAACTACTTTTCGAATGAAAATTTAACGGAAATCTATCATTATGCACATATCTACATAAACGTTCGAAGCGTTCCGGCTTCCATTACGATTCAAGTAAAAACAACGTCTCTATCCGGGAAAATAGAGTCAAGGAATTTACTTACAAGAACTTCTATCCAGTATTACGTAATTCCAGAGAATCTCTATACTGTTTATTGAGAAGTTCACTTGTAGAATTCACTTCTTGTATGTATGAACTTGTAGCAAGATAGCGACCTTCATTCGATGAATATTTACTTCGAATATTCTCACGGAAACACACTTTTGTTGGGAAACAACAAAATCTTGGCTTTCATATCAATTTAATGATGCCACTTCATAAGGATAATTCTGGAACCTTTCCTGAACACATATTGCTTATTAAAGACGGTAAGCAACATACATCTGAAGGATCATAAATCTGAGAACATCCTGCTACGGTAACTTCAGAAAAAAACTTTTTTTTCTGTTCTCATGTCACTGTAAATGAACACATCATTTATTTTGTTGTGAAGCACTTTACGCGATAAAAATTTACACATGAACTTTCGTTGTACAACAAACGATACGCTGCATGGACGCAGAAATCAATAGCTTTGTTTCACCTTGACTTTGTTAAGTAGCCCGCACACGAGGGAGCTTTTGGCCGAGTTGCATGTGCAACTTGATGCCTAGAGCGGTTTTTTGAGCTGCATGGGCCAAGTTGCATGGAAGTTGCATGGAAAAAAAGCTTCACAGAACGGCGGTGCAACACGGAATGTTGCCTGGAAGCTGCATGGAATTACCCAATCAAAGTGCAGCGTTGGAATACGTCACTCGTGACGTCGGCCCAAGGAAGAAACATGGCGTCGAAACATTTTTCCTTCGCTTCAGATGGGCGAATCGCGAATACAGCAAAAATATCAGATTACTTCGAGTTTCTTTCACACATAAATACAGTTTATATGTAAATGCAGTAATTTAATGCGGTAGAATGTAGCATAGCTTTGAAAAACCTAGATTTTTTGAATATTTCACATCGCAAGCGGAGTT
>JAFIDM010107753.1:0-11910 GCA_023159025.1 Thereuonema tuberculata | reverse complement strand
CTTAAAATTTAAATTTCAGCAAGTTTCAAATAGCTGAAATTTAATTTGTGGATTCAATGATAACAGACTCCATTTTAATATAATTGACTAAAAGACAAACGACGGAAATTGTTTCTTACAAAAACGTTTCCAAATTCAGGATCCAAAAATAACTTAAAAACCACATAACAGTTAAGCTTAATTAATTATTTAATTATAATTGACCACCTTCACCTTAGGATGGGCGGGGCTTCATAGTGTACGAATACTCCACCAGATGTCACTATCTCATTTGTGGGGGGGGGGGACTGCTGCTCTTTCTATGTATTTTTATTATTTTCACGTGTTTAAAGGATTATTTTGAATCAAAATCGTTTTGATTTTTCAGAAGTTTGATTAGAGTCATTAGATGGCATCAATAATTGTTGGTTTTCTTGTTTTCTAAGAGAAACAAAGCTATATTTATAAAAGAGCTTTTCAGATAAAATGAAATCTAAATTAAACTGTAATTTATAACTTATATAGGGAAAACTTTCACTGCAAGTGACTTATCTTGAATAAATTATTTAGAAACCTACGAGTCTCTAATAAATACATTTGAAAGTATTTCAAAGCAAATTTGTACATTTAGATAAAAATTAAAGTGATAAGTGTGTAGAAACACCAATCGTTATTGTATCGAAAAACAAAAAAATATTAATAAATTTTAATAAAATAATATAACGGTAATAATTATATAAACACTGCTTTATTTTTATTTTTTTTTAATTTTGGAAAGCATATATTATTTACTTTAAACCGCAATTACAATTAGTCAATCTTTTCTAACCTTTACTTTACTTAGAAAACGTTCACAAAACAAAAATTTTCACATTTTACCCCAATTCTTAGCGAAATAACCGGTCAATTCAGAATAATTTTTCATAATTATTAATGTTAAATCTTAATTTTTCTTGCCTTTTGTAAATCTTTAAGTTTACGTCTTGACTTTCATTATTGTTATGATTAAAATGAATTTAGAAACTTTGCCAAATGAAAAAAAAAATTTTCTTTTTCAAAAAACAACTGATAATCAGGTCAAAGAAACTGCGTCGTTTTCGTTTAATACCACAAATTTTCAATTTTTCGTATTTTTTTTTCTGATTTTTATTTGTTGGAAACTTACAAAACGATATCTTACTCAACAACTGAAGGAAATCGACACAATAGGATCATTTCATCCGTGAATCACAAAATCTGAAAGTTTACCGCCTAAAAAGATACTTTGCTAAAATCCCAATGCTTCCGCTTTGTTATCCCACAACAGCTCTTACCACGTGCTTAATCACAGGATATATGACGTCGTATCTGACAGGATACGTGAACCTCAAGTGTTTTAACTAAAAAAAAAATACTGACAGACAATTAAGAATAAGCTTTTCAGGTATTAAAGATAAATTAAATTAGGGCACCTGATAATGTTTAATGTGTTAACATCAATCTTTGATATCCTAAACAAGTTCCAGGCTTCTCGTATAAACAATTCTTGAATTATTGTGATTATTTAAGGACAGGTTTTTGAACAATATCGCTTCATCTACACATACAACATCTTTTGAATTTAATAGCGATTTTATTCTTCTAATAATCCAGCCTACCATTACAAGGCAGTTCTTAGCATTTACGAGGCCTTTTTTAATATGACATTAAACCACATTCAAGATTTTTAATATTCCTCATTTCTTAGATATTTTTGAAAATTTTAATTTACTTGAATTAAAATGATAAGGTATTCATCTATTTTTTTCCCTCCAATTTATCTGCTATTATATACATATTCTAATTTTGGTTGCACAGCGCGAGACCACGCATGGCTCGTGCCTAAGGCGCCCTTGGTAAGATAAACTTTTGAATAATCTTAGTACATCAAAAGACCTATCAAAACAGATAGAGGGCCTTGTTCAAGTCCTGGTCTTGATCTTTAACCAAATTTTCGACTTATTACAATAGATTGTAAAACTTTTTTTTTGTCCTAACTCCTCCCGCCCTTTTTTTTCAGACTCCTGTTAAAGAGCGTCACAAAAACTAAACCATATCTGCAATACCCTCAATATTTTTTCAGACGTATAAGAAGAAATCAATAACTAAACCTTTAAGATATGGTCCTACACAGTTTGAGTTACATTTAAATAACTAGAAAATAGTTTCAACTTCCATAAAGAAAGACATCTCCCGTTTATTAATTGTAATAAGGAAGGAGATAAGATCTCTCTTGATTAGGTTGAAAGATTATTCCAACCAAATCAATATTTGTTCCAAGTTATTTCAGTTGATATCAGGTTTTTACTTCAATTGAATAAAAGAAAGTAGAGCATTCAGAGATACAAAATCATAAAAAGTGTACAACCAACCCAGTGCAAATTGGATTTGTCTTTTGAATCCCCCTTAGGGCTGGGGGTGGACGATGGCTGTTCCTGTTCCTCTTTGAAAAGCAAACGAGGTCATGGGTCGAAAGGGTGACGCCAGTGCATCTGCCCATTGCCCAACATCAGCACTAAAAATAGCGAGAAAGGGGGGGATGACCTGCTGACCCTGGCAGAAGGGTTTTATGCGGTGAACGAAGGGTAAAGTTACCAAACAGAAAAGGTCGCCAGCTGTAACTATTTATTGGAAAAACCCTTCCCTCGTGTTCATTGTGGATAGTTAAGATGCATGACACGTGCGATGATACAGAAATAGCAGTGATTGCATTTCTTTCAATCCATAACTAATCACAGAATACCATTTCAATGGATTTTTTTTCCCCAATCGTCTAAGTTTCAATGGTAATGATTAACAGTGACGTCAGTGCAGAGAACTCAATAATCTGTACAACGAAATAACAAATATTGAAATGAAATAATACTGAAATGAAATTTGCTGCAGCAATAATTTAAAAGTGAAACTAAATTAAGCTTTCCTAAAGAAAAGAAAAAATACGAGAAAAAAGAAATTGCTCCACTTTTATAATACCTCAGGCTCATTTTCAATCTAACGTAGCTTTGTATATAAAAAATAGATTGTATGTAAACTTGGAAAAAGAAAAAAAAGTTGACATTTTCACGGCCTTTCAGGCAAACACAATAAGATTTAAATGACTCAAAGGTAATTAGTGATCATTTAATATTTGGGAGAAAAGGAAATGAATTATTTCTTTCCTGTGTCTAAATTCCAGTAATAATGATAGAGAAGTGTTTTATTTCAATTAATAGTTCATTTTTATTTCGTTACTTTCTGAAGAAAGGAATTTTCTTTCTGTATCTTGTGGTTTTCCGTATTGTTAAAGATCTTCTATTGTGCTCTAAATCCCGTGTGACCAAAGGGTTGCGTTCCACTTATCCCATCCCTCTGTTCAGGTCAAAAATGTCACCGGACAAAGAACTCACGTCACTCACATACACAGAATTAGGAAAAAAACCTTCATATTAGATTTCTTTTTTTTTTTAGCATAAATATATTTATTATTACTTTCGAAATAACGAATAAAACTAAAACGTACTATTCTCAAGGAAAAGAAATCAAATAAATTGATCCGATTAATTGATATTCTTTAATCGGATAAACAAATTCACCTGTAATTGGGAGCTGTTTCTAATAAGTTTCTCGAATTAAATATTTCAATTCGAAATTAATCAGTCCACATAACATAACATAAAATCCATGTTTATTATAACTAAATTTCAGTATAACTACTAAATGAGATATTTCAATGCAGTACATGATCATAAATTGTAACAATAGTAATAAGATGTTGATGTTTAGTTTCATTTTAAATATGTTGCCTGAAGAAGCAGAGCAAGAAATCCCTGCGAAATATCGCATTGAGGTGTTTAATAATGGAACAAATTGTTCCCTAACTTAACACACAAGTCGGATTCTTCAAGATACAGATTGTTACTACCAACATTCAGCTAGGTTTTTTTATTACTGTTAATGACATATGTTGTTAACTCATTAATGAAACGAGTAACTAGAAAATTATACATTCTGTTTTAAGTTTATTGTGATCATTAGATGGTTAACAACGACATTAATGTGTTATGCTTTTAATCTTTCTGTCAGATCAAGTTTATAAGATTCGTTATTTTCATTATGTAATACAAAGAGAACCTACGGAAATTTAAAACAACAACTATTCCTGCTTGTTAACAATCGTCAGCTGTATCCCTTCAATAGAACTATCAATTAAAATCAGCTTAGAACGAGTTCTATAAAATCAATTTATGTAAAGCACTGTAATTCATTTTGAAATTACTTATTTTATTTTTATTCAAGGGTTTTAGGAGTATTATTAATTACCGTAGATATTGGATAGAATTCCGTTATTCCATTGCTTAAGGTTTTTTTTTTTGTAAACTAAATAAATAAATAAAAATAAAGTTAGGTTCACGTAAAAATGAACAGAATGTAAAACTGAAATTTTTAATTGAAAGAAGTAATCTTCATTATTATTATTTTTAAATCGTTACCACTGTTGCCAACTTTACATTTCCCGCTGATTTTTCATAAAGAAAAACAGGGCTCATTATTTCAGTAAAACAAAAAAAAGTTTTTTATTCAGTCGCATTTACAAAGAATTATTCCTATCTCGCCAAAGAATTTTTTTATTTTATTTACTTCAACAAAAATTTGTTGAAGGGAAAAAGTAATGTACATAGTCATATACGTAATTGAGAGATATTATATAATTTTATTTTGGCACGAACGAAAGAAATGTTAATACTTTTATTCCTGAATAAATTCTTGAATTTTTCTCTTATTTTATAATAGCCTACTATTTTAAGGTAAGTGGAGTAATATATAAGAATCTGTTTCATTAAATTCGTCTGTTTTTCTATTTTGAAAGAAGGAAGTACTTCATTGTACTGTAGATAAATTATTGAAGTTGATTGAAGTGATAACTAAAACCGTGTTCAGGAAAAAGAAAGAAAACCAAAAATTCCTGTACGATAACAAAATAAGATTCTCATCCTAGTTAACTGTATTGAACATCTTTAAATTCTAAATGTAATGAGCATCAAAACCAGTGTGGGTTGAAAATTAGTGGAAGTGTAATTAGAATCAATGAAGAATAGAGAAACATGAGTTTGGTTACAAATATATAGCAACTACTCAAAACAAAATTGAGAAGAAAAAAATATCTATTAAAGAAATGAATGTAGTTGGCATCGTATTTTCCAATTCCCACATCAAAATGTTTATGTGTAATAAAAAAAGACAGAAAAAAATAGCTGGAGTGTGAACTTTTTTATGGAAAGAATTCCTATCAATAATATTTATCTTTTATCCTGGGTTTCTTGGGATTCAGTGTGAATCAAAAGGAATTCAGAAGAAAAGATAGTTTATCTAAAATTGCTCTCAAACTTCCACACTTTCTATGATAATATTAACATTGGTTTATCGTGTTGTTTTAGTCTAGCTGCAAATCCGCATAGATCCAATCTATATTAAAACCAATATCTTCGAATAAATAGTTTTTAATTTATGTTGATAAGAGATGACTGGGAGTTAGTATTTTGTCCTAAGATTCCTTGTAGGCCTATTTTGCTCTAACTCCTTTTTTTCCTACGATATATATGGAGTGTTACAAGCTTTTTAAAAGAAATGGGAATTTACCCAACATGCACAAAGACAGCAAATGAAAAGAGATCTTTTGTTTCATCATTGGTGCATGTTGGGTAAATTCCCATTTCTTTTAAAAACTTGACTGCACGTTAAACTAATTTCTTTAAATATTTACAAGCGTTTGATCAAACCTACAACAATCTTCGATACCGGTAGTTATTGTGAGGATACTAACTATTCATTGGAAACTATTTTCTTTTGTGAAATAAATTTGAATTTTGAGTTTTGTTGCGCCACTAAACAGTTCATTTACCACTAGTTGCGACCCGTGAAATATTCACGGAAGTAAAACAAATTCCACATTTTTGAAAAACACAAGATTAAAAAATATGTTCTAAGCTAATTTTTTTAGAAGCCATGACTTCCACAACAGCCCATATGTAATTTGAATATCGGCTTATTTGTTAAAATAATATTATAATATTGTTAAAAAAAAAAAATCGATTTACCAGTTTCGTAGTAGCCAGCGCTGCGGTTTCTCATTATGGAACATAATGGCAACCTGCTGCCCTAAAAGAATAGGGTCGTAGAAATTGAAACTCTCTGATAAATTTTGACGCATGAACTTCATGCATTTCAGTGTAAACTTCATTTATGTGGGAAAGAAAATTTCAATATGCTGATAGAAATTATGTAATCGCGATTCGCGGCCATGAAGTGAGATGAATATTAGAAACGCCATCTTTAAACATGGGCGTGACGTCATGCCCAGGGACGTCGGAGCTGGGGGGGCAGGGGGGGCGAGTTGCCCCTCCACTTTTCTGAATGGGGGGGCAAAAACTATCTTTCGCCCCCCCACTAAACTAACACTATAATAGACGATTTAAATAAATGAGAATTCCGCTTCGTCAATATAAAAAAGTGAATGTGTATAGAATCGAATTTTCTGAAATCTATTTTGCTTAAAAACACCAATACCAAATTCTTTTTATCGCAGCTTTAGGTAGAATCCGTGCCCTGCTTAGTATTGTGAAGTTTTTATTTTTTTATTTCTGATCAATTGATTTTTGCAATCTTACCCTGAGGATATTCGAAAGTTCATTTACACATTAACTATATTTTGTTTAATTTCTTTTTCTCCCTATTATTATATATAAATATTTATTATACAATTAAATGTAATGCTATTCTTGTTATTATCAAATCAAATATAACAAATAACAAGAAATCAAATATAACAAATAAAACTGATGATTATATTAATACAAAGGCTATAAGAAAATCAGAAGATGGGGAAAACATGAGAAAGCAGAAGATAAGTTTCATCCGCTTATTAAACTTAGATAAAATTATTTAAAATATAAATTTGATGTTTTTATCATCTTCTGTGTTTAGAAGTCCCCTAATTATTGTATAATGCAATATTATAATTAATATAATATTTAATAATTACATTATTAATAAATTAACATTCAATTAAAGTTAAGATTAATTTACTAATTACTAATAATTATAATTATTAATTAATTAATTATTTCAAATATTTTTCGCCCCCCCACTCATGAAGAAGTTCCGACGTCTCTGGTCATGCCTGACGTGTTCCAACGCTGCACTGTGATTGGTTATTTCAAATTACAAATTGACAAAACTACAAATTTACAAATTTATAAAGATCGTACCACTTTTGCCTATTAATAGGATGATTAAAACTCAGATTTTGATATTTTTATCTGTTTGGTAGATGTATAAGTTGTTGTCTATTGGTTTGTTTTTTTTAATTCCTTTTTTATTTATTTTTCATTTCAATGAGCAATTTGTTGTCATGGTTTGAATGAATAGAAGTGTAATAACAGACATATTGTTTATTACACTTTTCCTCGTGTAATACTGAAACGTGCGTCAACGATGTTATAAATGTTTGCGCAGTTATTATGAGATGAATTTCTAGGCAATTTATTTCTTTATTATGGCTTACGCTATATCTTTTTTTATTTATTTATTTCACTTCTTGCTGTCGTCAGTAACTGCTGATCATGTACAATATAATGTTCGCGTCTACCATAAAGCTTAAAAAAAATATGAAGAACAATTTTACATATAAATGTGATCTCTTCTGAATTTTAAATTTATATATATATAATAACAATGAAACAAAGAGCTTTAAAAATTCATTGTTACAAGCCAACGAAGTTTACCTATTATTTTTGGGAGGAACCAAAGTTCAACATTCCTTTCATTCTCTACTTCATTAGATGGTGACGTAAGAAAATGAAGCAAACTAAAAATACAGAGATAATTTTTTTTTATTAATAAATAAATAAATAAATATTAACACAATTCGGCTTAGCATTATTATCAAATTTCAAAGCTATTTTTTTAAAAGTTCCTTTCCATTTTTTAGAGATCTTTTAATTAAGGAAATTACTTTCGTTGGGAAATTGTAATTAAAACCTATCCAATGATAATTCCTAAGAATTATTGTGTTGTTTTATTTTACTTTCATTTTCAGTTGAATAAAATCTTCTTATGTTATAATCTTAAGAAATTCATGATTGATATAAGGATACCGAACTGGAATGTTAGTTCCGGAAATTGGCTAATAGATACAATTTATAAATTACATAATATCTAGAAGTTTTAATTTCGATTTATTAATTTCAATGAACGGTACAATATTAATTTCTTATAAAAATAAAATAAACCAGATCTGTTAGAGAACGAAGAAAATAAAGATTTTCAAATCTTTCTTTATTTTTAGTGTGTCTCCTCTTTCTAATCTTCCTAATCCTAATCCACAATCTTGCGAACACTTTATCTGTTTCCAAGGTCAATGACCCTGTGTTTCTGATATTATTCTGTTTATAATTTAGTTTCAAATAATCGCAGTTGAACTGAACAAAATCCAACTCGTTTGAAACTGTGTTTATTTCATCATTATCGACATCTGGTTGAACATGTGTTGTTTTTTTTTTTTATTATTACAAACACTTGAAACATTTTCCTCAGTATTGACGCAATTGTGGAAACAAACATTGGAATCAACGTATTTCGTGTTAAGAAGGTAAGTGATAACTTACTTTTATATCTCTTATCTTCGTGAAAACTCTTGAAACCAAGGAATTTCCGTAACACAATGACATCATCATTAACATCATTATCATTAATATTGCAATAATAATAACAATAAAAAAGAGCTATTATCATTTCATGCGCAAATATTTTATTTCGGAAAATTTCCTGTTTACTGTTATTTTTTTATAGAATTTAGATTATTCTTTTGTTTCTCTCCAAATAAATTTATTCTTTTAATTTAATTTTTTCAATAATTCTGAGATATTTGGGTGAAATGTTTCTTTCCGAGTGTAGCCTTCCTTCTGTTGAATGGTGATCGTAAGAGTCTTACCTCATGCGCTGTCTAATCTGAGGGATGTGGCCATCGAAGCTAACAGAAAAGAAAGAAACGGGGATGCAATGTGGTTAACACAATTAATTTATGCTATTAATATTGCACCATTTAATTGAAACAAATTTTTCACATTTTTCCTGTTTGTTTGTTTTTTTAATTCAAATAATATTTAAAATACATTTGTAATCTGTAAAGTGCAATTTGAATGATAAAATTACTTTTAAGATCCTCCAGATCACAAGAAAATCACACTATATAGAAAACGATTATATAAACAAATTAGAAACTGATAATAAAGCTTTTGAATTGAGGTTATTTATGTGTCCTTTATAATAAAAAATAGCCGTTATTTATGTACAACATAATAAGCTAATGTTTTTAGTCCTGTTTTACTCGTTAAACTTTCAAATTTGTGAACCAATCTACATCTATCAACTTAAATCTTTTAATATTGAACCATCTTATTCAATCTCTATGAATAAAAATGATGAAAGCAAAAAGGAAATGATACAACTGAAGAAGAAGTCAACTGAAAATAACAGATCTAGGCGCGGATTGATAAAACATTACCAGTATTTCTTTTTTTTTTTACTAAGTAAAGTTCTTTCTTTATTACCTTTTATAATATAATAATGTTGTGATAATACAAGTTTTTTTTTTTTTTTTTTTTTTTAAAAAAAGTAAATAAAGCATTTTTAGTTTACAATGTGTATGTAATGGCAATTACATAATATAATGTTAATTTCGTATTTTATTGGTTTTCTTTTATTATTATTATTATTATTTTTTCGGAAACAACACTGTTCTTTCAGTACGCTTCTTATTAACAGATTCAATCAAAGTTAAAAAAAAACAACAACCACAACCTCAATTGATAAAATGCTTGAATTAACCAAATCTTGATAATAGAATTTTACAATTCTTTTCTTATTGTTAGAAAAAGATTAAACTCTTTCTTTCAATAGTTTGATGATATATTTAAAACGTGCAAATTAACCTACCAATCTATTTTGTTGCTGATGTTTTGGTTTCTTCGCAAAACATCAGCAAAACAGTTATTTTGTTTTTTTAATTAAACATAACACTTTTAGTTACTAACATCTTAATAATAATAGTTAAAACAAAACAGCAGTAGATAATAATCCTCTATCAGCTAAAAGTAACGTAATTAAGTCGTTTAACAAAATAACTTTTTAGTAATGGAATTTCTATTATAAATTATAGTTTTGTTATTTGACTATTTGCCGTTGTCTCTGCGGTGTCTTATTAACTTGACTGACATATTGGAATCTAGGTTCGAATCCTGGGACAGGCATGGATGTTTCCTTTCTTTTCCTGTGTTTGTGTTTCTTCTCTTTTTCTCCTTCCGGCTGCCTCTGGCCAGTTATTAATTCTCGGATCAGTGAAATAGGTCCTTAGAAGAGATAGTGAGATAAGTTGGATGTACCCATGACCCTAATATAGAATACAATAATCTCCTATTTTGTTCATCTTATAGCACTTGAATTTCTTGAATAACTATTTATCAACATTTTGATGTATCATTTGTGATTCACAAATATTCTCATTTTAGAATCTATTAACAAGAGATATTTTAAGTTGTACGAGATCCTAGATAAGCATGAACCTGCGAGAACACTTTAAAATAAGTTCATTTAAAAGCGAAAGCTAGATTTATTTAATTAATTCCGCCTTGACTTCACGCCATCCAATCCAAAAAAGAAAGCCTACGGACATCTTTGCGCGCAAATCCGCTAAAAGCGCTAGACCAAACAAAAGCTTGCCTAAATTTAAAAGCGTCTCTTGATAACTGTATTAGGCATCAATTCTTTTTTTCATATTGTTTATTTTTTACCCTATACGTGTAGATAGCAAAATGAAAAATAGAAATTTAGCCTATTACTTAGTAAATAAGAAGATGGTTAAACAAAAGAAGTTCAACAGCTACTTGCTGTTAATAATTTTATTCCGTAATTTATTTATTGATTTATTTATTTATTTTTATGTTGAATTCTTTATTTGTTTTTTTTATTTTTGTAAAGAAATCTTTCATTATGAGTCTCTAATTTCTAAAAGTTATTACTGATAACTTATTATCCGTTTAAGTGAGTTCAGTAATTTATCGTGGTCAATATGAAATTAATAAATATATATTCCCATCTAGTTTTCGTTTGTTTATAAAATAATTACAAAAAAAAAAAAAAACATCATGTATACTTCTTAGACCCAGGCCTTGTCTCTTAAGTGTTAATAAGAAAGAAGATGAACAGAAGACCATCGTAAGAACATCTGCGTCTGTTTTATTGCAGCGTTAATACAATGCCTGGGCCTAAGAAATATGCGTACTTTATTTTGTAATGAACTTATATTGACAATAAATAATTAAATGATCTTTTTCTTGCATTTCTTAGATCTGGATTTTGAATCTTCAAACAATACGTCGAAAATGAACCTTTTGAATGTTATTCTATTGTTTCTCCATTACGTAGGACTGGGTTTATGTCTTCCTAATTATATTACACCAGGGAAGATAGAGGAACTGACTCAATTGGGTTCTCTCAGTCTTACAAGTAAGTATGTCAGCACTTTGTTTTCTAATAGAAAGAATGAATATATTTTTATTTTGGAAGGAGTTGTTTAAAATTCAGTGAATCTGATTGTTCAGTATTTTCAACAACTTCACTTGTTATTCCCTTTTGGAGGACGAGGCCATAACCTACATTCCCACCTGTGCGACCATTTATTTAAACATGACCTGAATAAGAAACTTACTCAGAATAAAATTTATTTTTTACAGTTTGACAAAAATTCAGTTAAAAATTCAAACACATTAAAAAAAAATAACCCCATATCAAATTTTATTTACAAAATATTTGAATAAATAAATAATTGAATAAATAAATAAATAAATAAATAAATAAATAAATAAATAAATAAATAAA
>JAFIDM010107752.1:0-11912 GCA_023159025.1 Thereuonema tuberculata | reverse complement strand
ACTTAAGCTATAAAAGAGGTATGAATGAGAGTTCTGATATAAAAAAATTCTTCAAACCCAAATTGTTTCATAATTCAAAATATTGTTACCTGGCGTTTTGTCCGCTCCCCCTTCAGCGCAGTCGACTCGACCTTCCCTGCATACCTCGGCCGAGTCGACCTATCCTACGCCTATAAAACTAGGCGCGGAGCGCCTGAAAGTCAGTTCGTCTCAGCGGCAGGAGCCGCAAAGGTCTCCAGTTAGGAGAACCGAGTTGGTGTTTGGCGGCAAGCGAGCCGCAAGTGTTTCTCCAAGCCGGAGAAAGAGTAGATGAGTTAGTGTGGTGGCAAGCCAGCCACGGGAGAAGCTCTCCATAGTCGTTTGGAACCAGAGAAGTTGAGGCCATCTCCAACGCGGACAGCAGAATTGCCCTCCCCGTGTTGGAAGCCGAGAAGCCCGGCGTACATAAGTCACGACGCCGGCGGCAGACGAGAGGTATCGCCGTTCAGTTCAGCGGGGATTGGCAGACCACACTCCCCGCTTAACCTCGCTCAGAGCCGGCCAACGCCAGGAGACGTTGCCGGCAAACAAGAGGCCGAAGTTATTCGAAATCCGAAGACCGAGACAGACCTTCCCCGAGGTGAAGACGATTTGCCAGGCCGGCAAGTCAGTCCCTTCCCGTCGTCAAGTGAACTGAAGTCCGTCCAACGCATGCCGTGAAGTCGACATCGACCCTCACCTGACCCCCACCCACCCCGTTGCTGACGATTTTGGCCAGCGGTGAAAATCGGCAGGCAGCAATATTATTAATTTTATGAAGGCAATGTAAGTCATCATATGTATAAGTTGTTGCTGTGGCATCTGTTACTTAATTTTCTGCTTTTTATAGCAACTGCTGATGCATTCGAACCCAATTAACTTTTTATTGCTTTGCTTCCTCTTTAATATATTTGAAAATTTGGTGTCGGCAACTTGAAGCTTCACACCAAGCTTTTATAAAACCTCTTCACTTGAAACTTTAGTATTTTCTTTTTCCTACAAAACAAATGATTTTTTAATGTAATACTATTTGGAGATTTTAACATTTTCTTTGTGTTTATTATGTTTTTGTTTTTATAAATATTGAATAGGTTACCGGTCAGTTCACAGGGATCTTGAACTTCAGCTGTTGCTAATTACTGAAAACGATAAACTTCAGTGGCAGCTAAAGAAGGTAAGTGTTATGCATTAATCTCACAATATACTAAGTGATCTTTATTAGCAAAGGCAAACCTCGACTGAGTAAATATTTTTTCACTTTATTCCATTCAGGTTTTGCTATTTAATTTTTAGTTGAAATATTCATTGTAAATTTAAAATAAATAAATAGAATGAAAATCATAGAAGGATTAGTAGCTCATCAAAAAAGAAACTGCATTTCTTATTATTCTAATATCCTGTATAAATGGATGCATGTGAAGATTAATGACAGAGAATGGAGAAAAAGCTGTTTGTAGAGAAATCTGTGTCTTTGCCCGAGTAATGAAAGTAGTGATGCAGTAGTTGAACATTGAGATAATTTATTCATTACTTATAAAAATAAAAAAAAACAGTATCCTTCATGTATTATCTTTAAGATACCATCAAATTCCTGTATCACTTGGATTGTTCTCGTTTGCTTTCCAAATTCAGCTGATATAAGCACCTAGACATCATTGGATTAGATTCCTCAAGGAAATGCAAGTCCTCATCACATTCAGTATTGTACAATTCAGGACTACTGATTAGTGACTCAATTAAATTGTAGGTTTTCATATCTTTTCCCTCCCCTGGCTGCTCTTCTCTTGCTTGCACCATCATCATCATGGGACCTACCAATTCTCAAATTTAATCTCCATCAAGACATAAGCTCTATTCCATGAACAACTATCTACTCTGCTTCTGCACATTGACACTCTTCCATACAATGTAATTAGTTGGAAAATCAGATTCTCCTATACAAATTATTCATTCATATTAATGGTACTTTTGGTCGTCTCACTTGCCATTGATGAATGATATATAAGAGGTCACAACCATTACATACAGTGCGCACCAATGCTGAATGGCCACTGGCCTATAAAATTCTTCACTCTACTATGTATAGCCTAATCCAGAGGGCTTAACCCAACTTTCAGGAGCAGAGGGATTAAGTAGAACAACATTTGAATAAGAATCCAAGCCTAGTTCTGTTCAAGATCAGCTATCGCAGTGAATGTATGACTGGAAAATGTGGTCATAATATTTATTTGATTCAAGCAAACGTGTGACTCTGAAAGTGACATTCAAACTAAATAAATTCAAGGGTAAGGTAGCATATGAAGCATACTAAAATATTGACGATTCAAAAATAATGTTTGAAGCTTAGATCTGGCACCTAGTTAAATCCAGTACAGGCATTGAAGAAGATTTTGAGATCAACATTTGAAGTGCAGTTTTGTATCAACTATGCACTGTTTCCTATGGACAAAGTACATCCTTCTTTGCTGAGGAAGTAAAAAAAAATGATAGAACTTGTTTCAAATGCCTAAATGTTGTAGGTCATTATCTACACATATATGTAAAAGTCAAAGTTTGTATGTGTGTTCTCTATACAGTTTTACACCCTTTGATGAATCTGAACCAAATTTTGCATAAGTACTCTCTAATGTCCTGTGGAAAATATGACTACCTTGTAACCTGGACATACAATCCCCCTCTCCATGATTACATCCCCTTCACATATTGTGATGATAATAACTGCTTAACCGCTTTAGTTGGAAACATGAAATTTCACATGAGTGTTCTTTGCCAAAATCAAAAAGATGCTATTTGATCAAATTTTTGATATTCGGCCCTAGGGGGTATAAACAGAGGCAGTCAAACTTTCTTGAAGGGAATATGTATCTCCAAAACTGCTTGAGATAGAAACAAGAAATTTGACGTGAGTGTTCTTTGTCAAAATCAAAAAGATGCTATTTCATCGAATTTTCAATATTCGGGCCCTTAGGGATGTAAACATTGGGGGGGGGGTCAAACTTTCTTGAAGAGTATGCATATCTCCAAAGCTGCTTGAGGTGGAAGCATGAAATTTTATATGAGTATTCTTTGTTAAAATTTGAAAAGAAGCTATTTGATTGAATTTTTGATATCAAGGCCTAAGGGGTATAAATGTGGGGGGCAGTGAGGGGATGGGCAAACTTTGTTGAAGGATACTTCTACGGGGTTTTCGGGTTGCAAAATAAGAATGTAATATTAATTTGTAATGATCAAGTGATTTTTTTACCAACTGCGGAAGGTTTGAAGGAATAGGGGTGTGGAGAAGGGCAGAAAGGGGTGGTACGTCTTAAATTCTCCGATCTCGATGTTAATTTCATATCTAGGGATCTCGAGTACAAAACACGAATATGTCATTACTTTGTATCTATCACGTGATTATTTTTTTTTTACGAAATGAGAAAGTTTCAAAGTGTTCTCACAATTTCAATTTCTTTCTTATCCACATCAGGGCATCTGTTTTTTGTAACCAGTACGAAGAATGGGTATTTCAGTTAGTATTAAAATACTGAGGAAAGATGTAGTTTTCTTTTCCTGTATTGTACATATTTAAAAATGAATCATTGTTTACTTATTGGACCTAGGAAGCAAATTATTCAACATTAATTGTATATGAAAATTGAAAATAGATGATTGTGGCCTTGGCAGTGCTTCCGCATATTCTGCTAGGTTGCAGGGTGGCGCAAAGCAACACGCTACTTGTCTCACTGCGACATTTGTCTTGGTGAGAATGGATGTGGAAATTGAACAGCAAGTGAACATTAAGTTTTGTGTGAAATTAGGGAAGCCAGCCAATGAAACACGGAACCTTCTCCAACAGGTCTACGGTGACTAGATCTTATCATGAGGTTTGTTAATGGTAGAGTGCCAATGGGAGATGATCCACGGTCTGGGCGGCCGTCAACAATGCATAATGCAGACAATGTGGATCGCACAAGGAACAGGCTATGAGAAGACTGTCATGTCACTGTACGCATGTTATCCGGGGATCTTGGTATCAATAGGTTTGCCTGTCACCAAATGCTATGACACTGTATGACAGGATTTGGGAAAAAAGAAACTGAATTCAAGAGTCAATCCTCACACGCTCGCACAAGAGCAGAAGGAAAACTGAACATCAATTGCTTCTGAACTCTTAGAAAGGACCAAGAATGATCTCATGTTTGTGTTGAGCATTATTGGCAAGAATGAAACGTGGTGTTATGAATACGACCTACAAACGAAGCGGCAAAATGCCGAATGGAGAAGTCCCAGTTCACCAGCTTTGAAGAAAGTTAAGCGTCAATCATCAAAAACAAAACAATGTTGATTGCATTCTTAGACGCCAAAGGTATTGTTCACCATAAATATGTGCCTCAGGGACAAACAATAAACCAAACCTTTTATGTTGATGTTTGAAAACATTTGCGGGAGGCAATTAGGCGCCACCGACCTGACTTCTGGGCATCTGGACAATGGTTCTTATTGCATGACAATGCAAGACACATACTGCTCTTTCGGTTCAGGAATTTCTTGTTAAACATCAAATTATAGCTATTCCACATCCTCCATATTCTCCTGATATGTCACCTTGCGATTTCTTCCTGTTTCCCCAGCTGAAGAAAAAGTTGAAAGGAAGGCAGCATAAGGACATTGTAGCTATTCAGATACAGATTAAGCAGATTAAGATAAAGATAAGATAAGACGGATAAGATAAAGAGCATACCAAAAGAAGCTTTCTCAGGCTGCTTCCAAAACCTTCATAAACATTGGCAGCAGTGAATCAATTGTGGAGGGGACTACTTTAAAGGAAACAAGGGCAGTTAGTTAAAAAGTTGAATATATTTATTTTTACAGTGCCAGTTCTGGAACTTTTATGACAAAGGTTGTATATATATAGATTATTTCAGTATACTTTGTATACTTCACCTTTTCTTCAGGTTAGCCTAATGGCTACTATCTGTAATGACAATTATGATATTACGTATGGTGCAGATTATGTTGTCCATTATTTTGGATGATTGTTTGAGAATGAAATAATGACATAAACTTGACAAATGCATGTTTCTGATGAAAATAGCAGTGAAAGTTGTATCAGTGAGATACCACCAGTGATGGCGACTTTCTGAATTGATTTATTAGAGCATTCCACAAGTTGAAATCTTAGATTTGAAATCAGAATAATAAAGAGGATACAACACATTTCTGAATTCTATTCAAAAGAACATCTAGATAACTTCCCAAATTATTCAGTGGTAGTGGATAAGCATTTATATAAAACAAAAACAAAAAATCTGTTAAAAAGCAAACTAGCAAATCTGTGATCATGTGAACTTGGATTCTGAGATCATTTTCTTACTCGCAACTGTGACCCCTTTCTCACAACTCACAAGCACGTCTCAAAAACCTCATGTTTGTTTGTAAGTCACGTGACTTCCGGTTGGCTCACATAGATCACAATGAAAATGTGAGTATCCTCAATACTGATGTATGGTCGAAATGACAGAGACTAACGCTGTGGTTTAGTCTAAAGCACACACACTTTATTTACAATTATTTACAGATACATATAAAGATTGGACTGGATTCCGAGAATCTCTCTGAAGCTTTCTGTTCGGTCCGTTACTTGGTGAGAGGACAAGATGCGTCGTTGATTGGTCCCCCGATTCGGCCAATCACATGACATTAACTGACCAATCGAGAGGACTTCTCAACTTTGTATCAATACTATCTAACATTTGCCACTTTATTTATATTTCTGCCTTATGGTTTTCGGAGGAGATAGGGCCAGAAAAAAAATCAACTTTTCTTTTAATAATATAAATTCTTTTAAACAGAAAAGATTATTATCATGCATGTTATCATGCTTTCAAAAAAACGTGGCTCGATGAATTGCAACTTTTATCCCTAGATGGTTAAAAAAAAATGTAATGGAATTAATTGTAAAGTTAGAAGCTTCTTATCAATATTTAATCAATCCATCATAAAATATTTTTTTAAAATTAATTCTAAAATTTGTTCTTATAGGAAGAAGATCATTTGCTCCACTACGGGAAACCTATCACATGGAATACGTTCAAAGAGGATGAACGACAGGTGCCTCTTTGGGTCCGAGCTGTCACTCGGTGGTTTCAAGATTACTTTTGAAAGATGAAGTCTGAGAATTGACATCAGTTAAAAATACTTAAATAGAAGGTTAACAGTATCTAGAATGATGAACTGACAATATATACCACTGAGTCATTTTGATTCAGGTATTTCAAACCGACAAACTGTTTTAAATTGTCTTCCCAAATGCAAGTACATTGCAATGTAAGTAAATTCCCAGGCCAAATTCAAAGGAACATTACGTTATATAAAACATGTTGTCTTACTTTGTGGATTTTGTTGTAAAATATTGTAAAATAATATGTGTCACTGTCTGTGAAAATACCTTTAGTTCCTACATTGAAATCTAAATTATTTTAAAAAGAAGTTTTTATTAACAATAACTTATTGTATAATTTACCTCAATTAAAATTGAGCTGGTAAGAAAAATAAAATACTAAAAATTGTCATAACCAATGTGATTGCTAGTTTACAGTTTTTTACCAAATGTGACAATTATGATATGTGGATCTAATTTTCTTTGGTCAGTAAAACCAATCATACGTACATACATACATTCATAATAATGGATTTGCAAACATCACTGTCAGATTACATGTTGGCATTTACTGGAGCAAGTTTATAAGGACACAAAAACTTATCAGAATTATTTGTATTTCTTCAATAATTCTAATCAATGTTTCTCTGGTTCTTTTCTCCCTGAATAGAATTCTCTTTGTCATTGACTGAACTTTCACGTCCCACATTAAAGTTTTTTTCTTGTGCTGCTGGGACATTCGCGTCATCCTCCATTCCGAAAGATCAAGTTCAACTTCTTGATTCTTTTGAATTTTGATACAAAAAAATTAAAATCTGTTTATGGAATTCTGGTTCCAGAGCTGCCATCTTTAACAAGCTGTTGCTATGGTAATGATCAACAGCTTTTTTTCGATATTCCTTTCTGCACCTTTGGAAATGTGCAGAAAGGAAGATTTGGGAGATGAAAGTTCAGTCAATGGTGAAGAGAATGCCTTCAATAATTGCCATATATTACTATCATTTATCTTGGTTATTTTCAAAATTTGATGTACTCGGGAGCGAGAACTGGGATTACGGCCCCAACGCACCTTTCTGAGCCTGTCACCGGGGAAGTTTGGCTGGCTGATGAGTCCTAAAGAGGACGAAACGGCCCATCCCAGTCTCTACCCGATGACAGACTCAGAGTGCGAATCCTTTCCTCTCTTGTTATTTGCATTGTACCTTCATTTTTGCTCTTTTCACAAAATTTGATACGTAAGAGTATATCAATGTCTAGTACCAGAGCAACAAAGATTTTTACTATTTTATCTAAACATTAAAATTTCCCATAATCTAAAATCAGAAAGGCAATCTCTTCTTATTCTCTGATTCAGGTGCTGTTTTTCTTTTCCTTTATTACTTGTTTCACAGCACGTTAAGCTTATTTTTAATATTATTATGTCTTGTTTTGAATCTTCCATTCTATTATTAAATCCTTTTTGCCTACTCAGTTTTTTGGAAAAGGTGTTGCTGGCGTCGGATGACGCAGCAATTTGTTTTCTTGTTCTTTATTGTGAGTGGGACCACTGCCAGGCTGACAGTGGTTTTCACCAAGAAGAGTTTGCCTTTCTGATTTGGTTAGGGTGAGGCTGGTTTGGGCTGATGAGTCCGTTGAAGGACGAAACGGCCGTTCCCAACTCCTCCCCATAATCTAAAATCAGAAAGGTAATCTCTTCTTATTCTCTTATTCAGGTGCTGTTTTTCTTTTCCTTTATTAAAATTTCCTTTAGTGAACTTGTAAAATGCATTTGAATGTTCTCTGAATCTAAATTTAAAGGCAACAAGCCTTTAGTCAATTACTTTTGATAACATGTTAATCAGTCTTCCCTTTGGACTCAAGCATTGCTTAATTTAAGAATTGTTTTTATAAATGTTGTTTAAAAGTCTGAAAACATTTCTAATCCTCCCTTCCAGTCTTTAATTAGGACCATTGTCTAACTTACCTCACCTCATTTTTTTTTTTTTTAAGAGAAGAGAGGGGTATTGGATTTGTGTCAGTGATTTGCCAAATATATGGATATTCTTAATTTTGTACCTATCTATTTACTTATTTTTTCCCGTACTATTTTTGGCCGTTTAAAACGAAGGCGATGCCAAACATGCCATTTGGGATTATTTTCAGTTTCTGTTTCCAAAAGCTTGCCCGTTGAGTCTAAAACAGAAGATCATTAGTTTTGTCTATTACAGGATCAAGAAAAATTTCCATACTTAAAATAAATTGCCTAAAATAAATTTGCTTTATTATAAACTTATGGGTTGCTTTATCAGTGTTAATGTTATGAACATAAACATTGTTTTATTTAAATGTCATTTATTCAGTGCATCAGGCTATGCAACAGAGCATTTGTAATTTATTAAAAAAGGAAAATTACAAATGGTTTGTTCAGTTTTCTTTCTGGATTTCATTTCTGAATAGTCTCAAAAGCTTTTGTGTGGTAAGACTTCGATTCTTGCTGTTTAGATTTTTAGGCTGCAAAGCCACAAATGTACATTCTTACTAAAAACCTTCTTTTTGTTAAAAGAAAAAAATTTAAAAAGTGATTATGTTCATGCATATCAATCAGAAAATAAGTAACTACACTGATGTCCATAAATTAAGTGATCTTGCAGAATGAACTGTTCTGGTTGTCCGGTTGGGACCAAACTTGGTAGGTGGGTCCAGAAGGTCTTCCCAATACCATCCCCACACAAAAAATAAAAATGGTAAAACCTGTTCTGTCTGAATAAATAAAGTTCAGAAATGCCACCTGTGTAGTGGCAGTGCAGGTCACTACACAGGACAAATTGTGGCAGTTTTGGCCACTGATTGTACAATACTGTATATCAATTGTTAGCCATGACCCATCGTGTCAATTTGGATCTGCAAACGAGAGGCAGAATGATAGGACATGCAGAATGGTGGGCCAGTCACAAGTGAAAGTCTCATGCACTGAACATGTCAACCAGCATCATCTCTCGCTTATGGAGATATATATCCAGAAATATTGCTCGATGCTGTAGCAGAGGACATCTACATGTCATCACAAACCAGGAAGACTGCTATCTGTCGCTAACAGCCAAACGTAACCTCCAAAGCATGGCACCCCATCTTGCCAGGGAGCTGGCAGCAGCAACACAGACCAACAGTATACAGGCAACTCCATGCAGTTGGTCTTTATGCCAGGAGACCCAAGAGGTGCATCCCCTTGAGCCAAGCTCACCGGAGGGAATGCTTGTTGTAGTGCACTGAACACGCACCATGGACACATTCACAATGGAGTCATGTCATGTTTTCTGACGAGTCCTGCAAGGAGGGAGCAAGGAACCAGGACTAATCTTGCCAACATCATCAGACATGAGCGGTACGAGGGTGGCAGTATGATGGTGTGGCCAGGCATTATGCTGGGCTCTTGTACACCACTGCAGAGGATCCGTAACTGCCCAGGTGTACCGGGACAATGTCCTTCACCAACAGGTGCGACTTTTCAGGGGTGCTGCTGGTAAAAGTTTCTGTTCACGGACGATAATGCCCGTCCGTATTGGGCTCATTTAGTGGACGAGTACCTCGAACATAAGGACATCAAACAATGGAGTGGCCTACACATTCCCTGGACCTGAATCCGATCGAACATGCATGGGATGCTCTCAGAAGACATATAGCTGGTCGCATTCCACCACCATGAATGCTACCCAAGCTTAGGACAGCATTGAGTGAAGAGTGGGATATAGTCCCCCAAAATTTGCTTGATACTCTGGTGTGCAGTATGCCAGCATGTTGCATTGCTTGCATAGCTGGGGGGACCATACACCCTACTGAACACTCTTTATGCCTTCCACAAACACCTGGATAGTACTCCAAATACTTCTATCTCAATGATGTTTCGGGCATTTTTATTTCTTCTGTTAGAGGCAGTGCTGTCGCCTTTACTTTTTGTGTGGGGATGGTATTGGGAAGACCTTCTGCACTAAGTTTGGTCCCGACTGGATAACCATTACAGTTCATTTTGTAAAATCCCTTAATTTAAGGATATCAATGTATAAATCGAATGCCTTAATAACTTGACAAAAAATTGCTTTTATTGCCACAAGGTATACTGATATCAAATTAGCTTGAAAAATTGAAAAGAAAAAGATAAAGAGCATATCATTTTTGCAAGCAAACAGTATCTAGCTTGAATTTTAAAAAAAGATTATTAATCTCTAGAATTATTTTAGAATAGCTTGTTTAGCAGCCCTCTCATCTGTTTTTTGTTAGGCACTTCTAGAGGTTATTAAAGATTTAAATTTTTCAAATTATCTCAAAGTCTGAATTAATTAATAAGAATCAGTTTTACCCTTTAATGACCCTCTCATCTTATTGATGATTTTCTTATTGATTTAAGCATCATTCAAATTAAAATGAGCCCAAGAGTATAGTCATGTGCCGAATGAGTTTATTCCGGGATTAGACACCGAACATAGGTAGTGCTACTACACTACTAATGTACTGGTCAAATAGTCATGATTGAAGCAATGAATGTTGAACAGTGAGTGTTATCCATTCTTTAACCGTGGATAGTGTCGAGAATACAAAAATCTATTGCTGCATGAGTAACATGTATCAAAAATGTCTCTTTGTCATATAGTAAAGAATGGAGTAAGCAGTATTGAGAGGGGCAGTCATCGTTGACAAATGATTCGAAGCCAGATCAAGCACACATGCAATCAACTGTGCTTCCTTGGCGGAAGTTGACAATCCCATTTGAGAAAACAGAAGAGTCACGGTGGAAGCACTTGCCAACAAAGTTGGAATAAGTTTTGGGAGTGTGCACACCAGTAGCCGGGGTCATCTGCAATACCAGAAGATTGGCAAGCATTGAGTACCACACAACTTGGATTCTGTGCAGAAAGACATGTACATGGATCTTCCCTGGAACATTTGCTCCAATATCAAAACGAAGGTGGCTGTTTCATCGACAGAATCATTGCAGGAGATGAAACGTGTCTTGCTAAGAAGCCCTTTGGCTCATTTGAAGTTGTTGTTGTCTCCATTGGTCTTGATTTTTTCATATCTACTAAACTAATTTTTGGTTCCTCTTTATCTACCTTAAAATTAAGTATAATTTTAGTTCTGAACAATTTCATTTAACCTGGCATTTGTGGGCAAGCCTTTTTCTATATTCTCTCCCTCCCTGCTAACTTTTCTTCTGTCTTTTTTCATTAACCTTATTTAGCCAAAAAGACTGTTACAAGGCCTTACCTTGTCAAAGTAATAAGCTACTAACCACAGGGGATTTTTTATGAGTTTTGCCCTGAAGGACAATTGGCATATGTGTTACTTGTGATAAGTTAAGACGGGAAGGTGATAGGTGAGGCAAAGCTTAATGAACAGATTTTCATCGACTATCGGTTTCTTTATCTATCAGTTGACAGGATTTTATTTTGAACTCATTTGGATACATTTGGAACATGGAGTTGATAAACGAAAAGTATTGTTTCTGACAAATTGATCATATAAAATTAATAGCATTAATCAAGGAATTAATGCTAAGTAGTATATATTGGAAATAAGGCAGAAAAGAAGCCAAAAATTTTTTAACGTGCTGTGCAAAGTATTTGAGAAACAAAAGACAAGAAACAAAAGAGCAGCACTTAAATTAATTGGAAATCGCCTTTCCGATTCAATTATTAGGAGAGGAGTTGGGTACAGCCGTTTCGTCCTTCTACGGACTCGTCAGCCCAACTGACTTTAGTTTTTTAGTTTTTTGTCGGGAGAG
>JAFIDM010107751.1:0-11912 GCA_023159025.1 Thereuonema tuberculata | reverse complement strand
GTCGAGTTTGGTATCATTGGATGTCCCCCTCCGAGACGAACAAATTTAAATCATAAAGTTTTTCGATCCGATTTGTAGTTTTTCGGAATATTTCAATGTCTTCAGATAAAATAAACACCCTGTATATATATATATATATATATAATATGTGTTTGATTCGATTCATGATTTGATTTGAATTTTTTTTAATGTTTATCAGACCTATTTTTGTGTATTTTTTACCTGTACAGCTGTAATATAGGTTCTGAGAGTTTAATCTAAAGGATCATTTTTCAACCCTTTCAGGTTGAAAATGATCCTTTAGATTAAGCTCTTTCAAAAAACGAAATACCACCCATTTCTAAAGTTTAATTTATCTAAAGAATAATTATTATTTTTGACTCATAACGCCGAAAGGCATTTAAAAACTCACCTTTGTATAATCTAAATACTGCGCTAACTTGTGAACGAAGCTTCTACGGCAAAAATGGTTTTGAATTTCAAAATCAGCGTATTGATAAAGTGGTCAGTTAATCCTTGTATGTTATCCATTCATTGATATTTCATTTGATATAAATAAAATTATTCACCTTTAATAAATTATGTAGATGTTTCAATTTAATTTAATTCGTTGTTAAAAACTGAATAAAATTCTATCGTTCTGTTTCAGAAGAAATTTCCATTTAAAAATAACATATGTTTTTTTTTTTGTTTTCTGTTTTTTTTTGTGTTATTGAAGTTTTGAAAAACAACCAAAAGAAAATAATAAAATAAAAATTGAAGAAGAAATCGACAAAAGTTCTTTTATTTAGTACTGTTTTGATTTTGTAATGAAATATTTATAATATTATAAGAAAGAAAGTAAAAATACGATGTTTATTGCAAAAGTTTTAATCATTTTCTGTCTCCATTTCTTTAAATTAACTCTAAGTAAGTATTTTCTTAAAGAAAGTCCACAAGTTTATTCGTATAAGTAAAGAAAATAAATTTAGAGAAACTACTTAACATACTTTTCGAAACAAACAAAAACATCAAGATAAAAGAATTTAGTTAACCTGCCAATAAACCTGAGAGAAAAACAGTTCTATCAAAGAATAGTGAATCAAAATGCAAATGAAAAGTTTAGACTAATTGCTTTTTAGTTCTCATGAGGATCTTCTTATTTCAATTCTTCCATGAGACCTCATATATCCTCAAACGATATATTTTTATAATTAGTAATACTTTACTTGATGCGATTATAGAGGAAGAAGATGTATTTGTAAATAAAAATATATACATAAAAAAAATAGTCATCTATCCGCCTATATTAACTACTTGTATTTTAAAGCGGCATGGTAATTAAATAGCCTAAATGTGAAAGGAAATTTAAGTCATTTTCTCACTAGAACGAATTTTATAATGTTTTTTTGAGTGATGTATGTTTTTTTGGGGAATTTTAGAAAATTGTTAACAAACAAAAATAGAATTATTTTATTTCGGTACTAATAAATTTTCGTAAGGTACCTGCACGTAAGTTCGTGAATTCTATGTCCAGTAAAAAATACGGCGTTTCTTTTCTTGTGAAGAATATTTTGCTAAGTGTTCCTTAACAATCTAAAAATCTCTTATATTCTTCTCTTCTGTGCTTACATATTTTAAAAAAACGTATGTTTTTTATCAAATTACTAGGCCATCCCCCATGTACAGATTGTTCGATATGAATAAAGTGAGATATTATCAATCTAAGCTAATACTATATTTTACAAATTTTACTTGAAATACATTATTAGCGTAAACTATACTTAAGCAACTTAAAAGAGGTTTGCTTGAATTCTTTCGTCTTTTTTTTTAAATTTCAATTTTTATTTCTGCTTTGAACTAATAAGCCTCGTTTTTACTTCATTTGTTTCGAATGAATAAATGACAATAAAATTACTAATAGTACAATTAAAAAGATGATATTGGTTTACAGTTTTAAAAGCAATAAATATTTGAATATATTTTGAATGTTTTTCAGAAAACTTATTTAGGAATTCTGTTAATTTGAATTTTATCTTATGGCTTGAAGAATTGAAAGATCAATTGATGGTTGAAATGAAATCATTAATACTCTCAACACCTGTTGTAGCGATAGCATATTTTTAATTATTTATATTTTCCAATAATTTTTTAATGAGTTTCGATTCTTCAATTGTTCCAGAATAAAAATTATTCTGTTTTAACGATTTCAATAGATTTCATTAAGTGATTACTGTAAGCACTTGAATATATTTTTCCAGAGGGTTCCAAATCGCTGCGTAGTAGGCAGCGCGATATTTTCTATTTTCTTCTTAACGCAGTATATTGGCCCATTTAGTTAATCCTAACTGATTTGACGTTCCCCTAGTGTGATTAATATTTAATTATCTATTCCTAAGATAATTCTAACCTTTTATTTAGTATGAAGCTTATAATTTAGGATCTTCCGTCCTCTAAAATTATTAATGTAACCTTATCACTTGTATGAATACTAAAGGCTAATTTATTTAGTACGAATTTGAACTCTTCTTCGATAAGTATGAACTATTCCATCTCCAGATAATTCATTACACTAACGATCATTTTTCATTTTACGTACATTCAACTTTCTTAATTTCTCTTTCTAGTTGAATTATTTCCTAACAGCAAATTAGTGTAAAATTTATTAAGCACTTTTATTATTCATTCACTGTTTTAAATTAGTTCTGCAATCGTTGATTACTTCTAATCAATCGTTCATGATCGTTGCACAATCTAGTTTATCATATAACCTATCCTAGCTGCTTCTTATTCACTCGATGAATACTATTTACTCTATACTTTCCGAGATTATACATTGAAGAGTTCTTAATTCTAAAGATAATGTTCCTATCTTTAACTATTTATGTCCCTGATGTCTTCGTATTCGACTATCCTAAGGGTCAGCTATTTTTGCACGTTGCTCGAACCTAAGCCTTATCATCTGTGTTCCGACCGTCTTCTGAAAACTTTAAGTATTGGTTTCTACTTACAATTGATTGAGTTCGTCGAATCATTTACTCTTCGTCTAGTAAATATTACACTGCGATGTCCCATCTGAATTATCCGCCAGATTAATCGCAAGTCCCGTTACGGCATTCATTTCTCTCCTGGAATGAACTTGTTGCTAACCGATCTCCTTTTCGATTAGCCGCCACATTTATCTGGTTATTAAAACCTTAAACGAATCTCAAAGTTATTGCTTACTGGTTTTAACGTTAAATTTATTTGGAGCATGATACTATTTCTATAGATTTGTACAGCTCAACCAGATATTATATCTGTTCAATCTATCGGAAAGCTACCGGCAATTAGTATCACAATAATGCAACCATATCTCAGGTTCGCTCCAATTGTTCTCACACTTCGGCTTCGCCGTTCCTATAGCAACTTATTAAATTTAACTAATTTCCGGGTAATCCCGCAGATAATTTTAACAGTTCTGTTGGTGACGTAATCTTTCAACTTTGATTACCACTATTTTATTCTCACTTTAAAAAAATATATTTAAAGCCATTTACTATACTTATATTACTTTATAAAAATAAAATAAATTCCCCCACAGTTTTGTTAACCTCACTGATTAGTTCTTTATAGATTATATTTGGATCTGTTATTTTCTCATTTTCAACTCAGATTATCCTAAATTCGTTCTTTACATATCATTCTGGTGTTTGAATATCTTGTTATTTATGAAAATATGATCGACATTTGTTTTGGTATTTTCATGAATTCTACATTTCTTTCATGTTCCGTAAAGACAATTTTTGAAATCATTATTGCACACAAGTTTTAGGTATTTAAATGTACTGCATTGTTTTTATTCATTTTGAAAAGATCTATTTACATCGCCATTTAGTATAGTTGGTCAGTTGTTTAATATATTTTCATTTGTTATGAATAGATTTTCTAATTCTTCAGTATTAGAAAATAGAATATATTAGAAATAGAATATTCAGTATTCTAATTCTTACCTTTCTTTGTGTTTGGCGGTTTGGTAAAATGATAACACTTTGTTTTTGATAACACAAACACAATTTTGATAACGAAAGGTAATAGGTTTTATTACAAAACTTCATGATAAATAACAAGTTTTGCGAAAATTCTTGAATTAATTTTGTGAGAAAGAAGGAGAGCTGTATAAAGCTGGTTAAATAAACTATATACTAATGTCTTAGATCCCCATTACGAGTTACTGATAAGGGTCGCATTCTTCTTTGATCAATAATTTGTATCTGTCTTGTAACAAATTAATGATGGCCCCGTATGCCTTCTCCGATTTATCCTTAATCTTTCTCTTATATGCTTTGTCTTCAATTTTCTCAATATCTTCTACAGAAAGATTTGCTGATTTCATTGTTACTTCTTTTAACGTCACATGACAAATGAACAACCTTCAACTTTCGGTTTCAAACAACATCAAATATTTCAAAGCCTAGAAGTTACTATTAAATTTAATTTTGTCATTAAGGAAAAAAAAAATTCCCACAATTTACAAGAAGATCTCCTTGCTCCGACGTTTAGTAATTTGTAATTTAACATTTTACTTCCAGAATGACAAACCGAATAACGGTTTTATAATATTTCCTTTTATAATATATAATAATAATAACCGGGTACCGTCGCTTCGCTCCGGAACCCTTGCATACATAGCATTAAAAAAAAGAAAACTTTATTTATTTAGCAAATTAATATTGAGATCGTCGGAGAATATACGACTTCCCAGCCCATTGTTGCTCATCCAGGTAACTCAGATGTATTGCAGGTTGGCGCCACACACTCAAATATTTAAAGAAAAAAAAATCACATTTTTGCATGTATATTGCAATCGCACAATCGTTTGTGAATAACTGATATATCGTTCGATAGAACTTTCAAATACCGGTACCAACATTTTCTCAATATAATGTTCACTTCCAAATTTTGTTAAATTATTTCAAATTAATTTAATTAATTTTTAAATTTTACTTTTCATTAAATTATTTTAAATTGAGAAAAAGTCAAAATTTGACCTATTAAAGGGCGCCATCTTGAAATTAAAAACTTTTTTTCCAAAGATTTTTGTAGCATTTTGTTTGTCTTAAAAAAATCTACATTTTATCCCTTTGCATCACCAATCTATCTCTAATAGTTTGGTCACAAAATTGGATAAACTTAATCTTATGCCAGACAGATTAATGTTTTTAGTTAAGATTTAATTTAAGAATTCAAGGTTTATTTAAGATTATATTTAATTGTATATTATAATTATTAAAAGTCTTTGTATTTTTAAATGAAATTAATTTATTTTTTTATAATTTCTTTAAAGTTATTTATGAAATTTGTCCATGATTTTGAATTTTTAAAAATCAAAAAAAAAAAAAAGCTAAATGTTTTTTACCTTCTATGTTTTTTAAAGAGAATTTTCAATTTATCTTTTTTATAAATTACAGTAGATTCCGAAAAGAAAAGTCTAACTCAGGAAAGCAGTGAATTGTTTGTTATAAATGGTTTTAACATAATTTTTGGTTAATTTAATATAAAGTAGTAATAATTATTTGGTTCCTTTCATCATTTAAAGTAACGATTAATTACAACACACGTAAAACATCAAATTACTTATTCAAAATGACAAAAAAAAAATCAAGATTTTCATCAACTATTTTTTTTTTAACGGAAGCGCAGTGGTGCCTCAAAGGATAAAATAAACAATGAAAAAGTCACCAATGAACCATTAGTGAGAAAATTCATGTGCCATCAATGTACAGGCCTCAATGAATTTTATTAATACAATAAAATTCATACTATGCGTAATTATTAATAATAACAATAACGATAACAATTTGGTCTCATCCATTGTTATTATTTTTTCTTAATTTTCATTTTAATTTTCATTGTTCTTAATTGAAAACGAAGTCAGTATAATTTATTTTGTAATATTTGATGAAAATAACAGTGAACTTATAATTTCTGTCTCAATATTAACTTTGAAAAGTGTTGCGAGATTAAACCAGAACGCATACTTGTGTAACAAAGCGCACAGCACGAGTATAGCAAGGTGTTTTAAAAAATTTTGTAAAAAATTTAATAACTGAAAAATATAAATTTTCCATAAATATATACAATGTACAATGTGGGAAGGTGATCACTACTTCCTAAAATTAATAATCTATAACAATATATTTCTACTATCAAAATTATATATAGTTTAAGATTCAACAGTACTTTACTAATACTTCACTTTTAGTTCAAACATCAATACTTTAGTTATACAAATCACTATGATGATTAAATAAACTAAATGTTCAATAGTCCTGCTTTTCACTAAAGTTCGATTAGAACTTCGTAATTAATAATTACTTTATCTTAATGAATACAATACAAATCAAACTTTACTCTTTGATTTAAAATAATTATTTACGTTCATATAGAATTACTAGTAATGGCTTTTCACTAGTATGAATATAAGTAATACTATTCTGAGAATAATAAATCTCCCTAGTTTTAAATGATAAGCACAAACTATCACTATATGAATTGTAACTTCAAAAGGATATTACTTCGTGAGTCATTTCTATAATTCTTATCTTCATTCACAACGAAATAATATAAATAACACTTACAGTTGCTGTCTTCAATGTAGTACCTACTTGAACATGAATCACCACTCGCTTGACACTTACACCTTAATAGGAACAAACTAATTCACTATCGAAGCACTTAGATTTCGTTTGAAACTATTCGACGTCACACTGGTCCTTTACACTATGGTTCCGCACTTCAATTTCAACTAAGATGATGGCTTCTCACCTTATGTGAAATAATACGAATACGTATCAGTGACCAGTCTTATATCCGAACTGAATTCTTCATTAATCCTTTTAATGACGGTCAACTTCGGATCTCTTAATCGTACGCCTTCTTCGATACACTCAAGTGGTCTTCGGGTCTTCTAGATTTTCCGTTCCTTAACAAAGCAAATCGATTCTTCTTCTATCTTCTTCCGTTCAAAAAACTAATAGTTCTTGAATAACTATATCTATTAATCTCAATCACAGTCTTCGAATTTACTGCAACGGATAATTGAATTCAAATGAATTGAATATCAAATTAATCTTCGGACACGTTAACTTCCTCTTCGTCTGCTTTATTACAAATCTACTGTAATTAATTCTTCTACCTAATTACTATTCTTCGTATCGATAACTTCAGTTCCGTTATCGTTAACTTCTGCGAAATAAACTTCGTCTACTCTAATACAACTACATTAGTAATTTAATGGTAAGTCCCTTTCCATTAACTTCCAATTCTCGTTTTCCCTTAACGCTCGCTTTGGACTTCTTCTTCCCTCGAACAATTAATGTACTCGTCTTGAGGAATAGCCTTCGCATATAATTAAATTCCGCATTAGCGTTTACTTCAATTTCTTCGGAGCGTTTACAAGATTCCACTATTCAGTTGAATTATTCACAATAAAGATCAAAAAAAGATACTACTTATATTCAACTTCGATTGTAGTAGACGCAAGTTATTCGACTTCGTTACTTCAGGGAAATTGGTTTCATAACTGCCTTCTCCCTATAGAGACAATTCGAGTCTCCCGCATATTTCTCGGAGCAAAGACGATTGGACGATCTCCGTCTACTTCGAGCTCCAAGCTTCAACTGCAACTACTCTCGACTCAAGGACAACTGAACTGTGACAAGTCAAGTTTCCATTACGTCATCAAAAATTTGCATATTTGAAATTTGTATCACCGAGCTTTGCTCATTATTTTAATTGAAATAAAATAAATTTATTTTCAAGCAATATTAAAATTTTTCTTTCATTTTTTTTTCTTCTTTAAAACTTCGACTTCATAGAAATAAATTTCACAGGGACTTTTAAATAATACTATATCACCAACAAAAAGTTCCTTTTTTCGATTTATTTTTTGGATTTATTTTAGTGTCAGATAGCTTATCAATTAAATATTTTAAATATTATTTCGATAATTATGACAACGTTTTCAACTGTTTTTTTTTTTTCAAATACTGAAGCACTCTATTATTTGAAAAAAAAAAAAAAGAGAGATAATTTCCAAGTTGCAATCCATGTGACGTCATGCTCAAATAGATTTTCATGCTCAAATAGAAAATATCACACTGCCTACTACACATCGATTTGAAAATCTCTGGAAAAATATCCTTTTTTTAAAGCGTTCAATAACCTTAATGAATTCTATTGAAATCTTTAAAACAGATGAATTGACTTTGTTGAAAAATCGAAACTCATTAAAAATTATTAAAATGTTTATAAGATTAAAAACCATGCTGTCGCTACAACATGTATTGAGAGTAATGATTATTTTATTTCAACCATCAATTGATCTTTCAATTCTTGAAGCCATCAGATAAAATTCAAATTAACAGAATTCCAAGATAGGTTTTATTAAAAATATTCACAATATATTCAAATATTTATTACTTTTACAACTGTAAACCAATATCATCTTTTTAATTGTACTTTCATGATCATTTTTTTCATTCGAAACAAATAAAGTAAAAACGAGACTTATTAGTTCAATGCAGAAATCAAAATTGAAATTTACAAAAAAAAGGAACGAATTCAAACAAACATCTTTTAAAGTTGGTAACGTCTAATTTATGGTAATAATATATTTCAAGCAATTATTTCAAAAATTTCAATATGGTATTTGATTATATTGGTAATATCTTAGTAGATATTGTAGTAGATATTAAATTGTAGATATTGTCGTGAAAATTTTTGAAGGAATGGTTGAGAAGTAATTTATTTATGTTTTAAATTTATACAATTCAGTCCCGTTAGGAATTCATATTGCTATCAACAGGTGCTGTTATTTTATTATAATACATAATAATTATATTGAAAATTACATTTAAATAAATTTTACAAATTTTATAGAATCAACTTATCATTCTCAAACATACTGAAACAAATATATTAACAAAAACATATTAACACAAACATAAAATTAACAAATTATTAATCAATATTATCCAATATCCAATTTTTTACTTATTTTTTACAATTGAAATTCTTTTATAATCTTTAAATTTATTCCAATTTCTATCATTAAAGGTTTTCTCAATTATATAATTTAAATTTCTTTCACCATATTCATTATAGATATTAGGATAAGCAAGTTTATTCTATTTTTATTTCTCAAATTATAATTTTCTTTTATACTTTCATCTTTTAATTTAATTACATTATAAAAATTATTTTTTATATTATATATAAATTTTTGAGAATATCAAGCTGGGTTTAGGAGTAGTAGATCCTGTCGAGAGCAAATTCCAAACCTTAAACAAATAATTAGATATTTGAAAATATCAAATAAGATGATAGTGCTAATATTTGTTGATTTTAAAAAGGCCCATGATTCGATTGACAGAGATTCTCTTTTTAAAACCCTAAAAGAATTTTCAGGAGATAAGAAAACTCTGGAATTAATTAAACAAACTTTAACAAACACAGTGTCTAAAGTTAAATTCCATGGAACTATTTCTAGTCCTTTCCAAATTGTATCAGGAGTCAGACAAGGAGATGGTTTGTCCCCACTCCTATTTAATTGGGTGTTGGAAAAAGTTACAAGAGAATGGATAAGTGAGGAAGTAAAACAAAAACTTAATAAATACATTGTGTTGGGTAGATCTAAAGTATCAATCAAGTGTTTCGCCTTCGCGGATGATCTAGTAATATTAGATGGAAACATAGAAAATGCAAAAAGAAGACGAACTCCTAAAGGAGACAGCAGAAAAGGTGGGTTTGCAAATATCCTTTGAAAAAACAAAATACATGACCAATGAAGACAATTCACCAGGAATTCTTAAAACTAAGTATGGCAACATTGATAAAATGGATAACTTTAAATATTTGGGTGAAAATATAAATCTTAAAAGTGAAAAAGAAGCAATTAAAACTAGAATTGAAAAAATGAGAAGAGCATACATGAAAGTAAGAAATTTGTACAATAAAAAATGTTTATCTAAAGCCGTTAAATTGAGGCATTATAATACGGTTGTAAAACCCGAAGTGCTTTATGGGGCAGAAACACTATTACTAACTGGATGCAAAATGGCACTAGAAGATTTGGAAAAGAAAAAAATAAGAATCTTGCGAAAGAATAAATATGGCGATTGGGTTTTGAGACCAAATAGAGAAATTTACTTGCAATGCCCTAAAATAACGGATGAGATCAGGAAAAGACGTGTTACCCTTTATGGGCACTTAGAGAGAATGAATGAAGATAGATTAACAAAGAAAATCCATACTTTCTTCCAAAACAGGAAAACAGAAAAAAAAATGGGTGGAATGGCAAATCAATAAAGGTCTTAGAAGAAATGCAGATTGATCGGGAGACCCTATTGAGCAGAAACAAATTCAGACTAAAAGTTAAGAAGTTCAAAGGTTTTCAGGAAGACGCAGGGAAAAGGAAAACAACTGAAGCCAAATGGTCGGATGAAAGGAAAGAGTCCATTCGGAAAGGATGAAGGAGTTTTGGAGAAAGAGGAAGGAAGAGAGAAGAAAATAGTTATCTTAATGTGGTCCTTAGTTGGCCTGAAACGATTAAAAAAAATATATAAATTTTTGTTTGGGATATAATATATTATATTTCAATAATATTTGTTTCCTTTTATTAATATTATTCCATATGTTTTTAAGAAATATCAACTTTAAAACTTTGGTTTGTAAATTTTTTAAATTTTCCAAATGTATATTTCCTACATTTGCCCATATATTAACTCCATAATTTAGTAAAGAATCAAAAATTGCAAAATAAATTAAAATTTTTATCTTAAGTGGAAGAATATTTTTTATATAATAATATATATATTGTAACGGTACCAGGGGTCCGTAGTATTTCGGCTGTTGTTTGGTTAGTTGTTGGGCGCCAGCCGAAAGTCCGTTCGGTAAAATTCCTCTCTACCCCCTCAAAAAGTCGCTACATCCCAGGTTAGCTAGCTTCAGTCAACTCGAGCGTGGGGAGCCACACTTCACGTCCACATACGAAGAAGGCAAAACGCATTCACAGCACAGATTAAACTCAACAATTTTTATTTAACACTGTAAAATAATATTACTTAACTTGAAGGTAATAATTATCGGCGAAGCTATGGCTTATAACTTCCTAAGACACGAGGTCAAATCACAAACGCACTGAAATCAAGTAAAGAACTTGCACTGATAAAATTAAACTCACTTCGTTTAATTTGAACTCTCCTTTAACGGGTTCTGTTGCACTATTGAATTGCGTAGCACTAAATAAACTGTGTAGCACTAATAAACTGCGTAGCACTGAATATTGCGTACCACTAATAAACTGCGTAGCACTAATAAACTTAGCGGACACTTACTTCATTAATAACACTGAATTTGCAAAGTTTGCTTTTGCAAATCGGTTTGCGACGATTTTTCAATCACAAATACTCTATGGGAATTTCAGGCTATCCACGGTGCCTAGCTAACTAAAATAACTTAATTTAACACACCCTATTCTGACAAAAAAAAACCTGTCGACATGACTTCAGTTGCCGAGAATTAGAGATGCGGCTGCAAGCTATCGCAAGCGGAGGTAGATGAACAAAGATGCATTGTATCCCCAGGTCAGCGAAGCAAGAGACAGATCTCCCTGGAACATGCAGTTAAGTAACTTCGACTGTGCCGCCACTGTGACGTCATACTTCCCCCGTCCACTCAGATAACAGAACTGCTTATCTGCCCAAATAAGGGAGATTACATCATGATTATATCATGTGAGGTGATAATGTTAATTATCCAATGGAATTACAATGCATTTAACAATTCCAAATATGGAATGATAACCTCATGGAAATTTCCAAGAACAGGAATTTCCAAACTCAAACTAAACTCAGCTAATTTAAAGCAAAGAGAAAATTAATTTAAATTTA
>JAFIDM010107750.1:0-11913 GCA_023159025.1 Thereuonema tuberculata | reverse complement strand
CTTAAAATTTAAATTTCAGCAAGTTTCAAATAGCTGAAATTTAATTTGTGGATTCAATGATAACAGACTCCATTTTAATATAATTGACTAAAAGACAAACGACGGAAATTGTTTCTTACAAAAACGTTTCCAAATTCAGGATCCAAAAATAACTTAAAAACCACATAACAGTTAAGCTTAATTAATTATTTAATTATAATTGACCACCTTCACCTTAGGATGGGCGGGGCTTCATAGTGTACGAATACTCCACCAGATGTCACTATCTCATTTGTGGGGGGGGGGGACTGCTGCTCTTTCTATGTATTTTTATTATTTTCACGTGTTTAAAGGATTATTTTGAATCAAAATCGTTTTGATTTTTCAGAAGTTTGATTAGAGTCATTAGATGGCATCAATAATTGTTGGTTTTCTTGTTTTCTAAGAGAAACAAAGCTATATTTATAAAAGAGCTTTTCAGATAAAATGAAATCTAAATTAAACTGTAATTTATAACTTATATAGGGAAAACTTTCACTGCAAGTGACTTATCTTGAATAAATTATTTAGAAACCTACGAGTCTCTAATAAATACATTTGAAAGTATTTCAAAGCAAATTTGTACATTTAGATAAAAATTAAAGTGATAAGTGTGTAGAAACACCAATCGTTATTGTATCGAAGAACAAAAAAATATTAATAAATTTTAATAAAATAATATAACGGTAATAATTATATAAACACTGCTTTATTTTTATTTTTTTTTAATTTTGGAAAGCATATATTATTTACTTTAAACCGCAATTACAATTAGTCAATCTTTTCTAACCTTTACTTTACTTAGAAAACGTTCACAAAACAAAAATTTTCACATTTTACCCCAATTCTTAGCGAAATAACCGGTCAATTCAGAATAATTTTTCATAATTATTAATGTTAAATCTTAATTTTTCTTGCCTTTTGTAAATCTTTAAGTTTACGTCTTGACTTTCATTATTGTTATGATTAAAATGAATTTAGAAACTTTGCCAAATGAAAAAAAAAATTTTCTTTTTCAAAAAACAACTGATAATCAGGTCAAAGAAACTGCGTCGTTTTCGTTTAATACCACAAATTTTCAATTTTTCGTATTTTTTTTTCTGATTTTTATTTGTTGGAAACTTACAAAACGATATCTTACTCAACAACTGAAGGAAATCGACACAATAGGATCATTTCATCCGTGAATCACAAAATCTGAAAGTTTACCGCCTAAAAAGATACTTTGCTAAAATCCCAATGCTTCCGCTTTGTTATCCCACAACAGCTCTTACCACGTGCTTAATCACAGGATATATGACGTCGTATCTGACAGGATACGTGAACCTCAAGTGTTTTAACTAAAAAAAAAATACTGACAGACAATTAAGAATAAGCTTTTCAGGTATTAAAGATAAATTAAATTAGGGCACCTGATAATGTTTAATGTGTTAACATCAATCTTTGATATCCTAAACAAGTTCCAGGCTTCTCGTATAAACAATTCTTGAATTATTGTGATATTTAAGGACAGGTTTTTGAACAATATCGCTTCATCTACACATACAACATCTTTTGAATTTAATAGCGATTTTATTCTTCTAATAATCCAGCCTACCATTACAAGGCAGTTCTTAGCATTTACGAGGCCTTTTTTAATATGACATTAAACCACATTCAAGATTTTTAATATTCCTCATTTCTTAGATATTTTTGAAAATTTTAATTTACTTGAATTAAAATGATACGGTATTCATCTATTTTTTTCCCTCCAATTTATCTGCTATTATATACATATTCTAATTTTGGTTGCACAGCGCGAGATCACGTATGGCTCGTGCCTAAGGCGCCCTTAGTAAGATAAAGTTTTGAATTATCTTAATACATCAAAAGACCTATCAAAACAGATAGAGGACCTTGTTCAAGTTCTGGTCTTGATCTTTAACCAAATTTTCGACTTATTACAATAGATTGTAAAACTTTTTTTTTTGTCCTAACTTCTCCCGCCCTTTTTTTTCCAGACTCCCGTTAAAGAGCGTCACAAAAACTAAACCATATCTGGAATACCCTCAATATTTTCTCAGACATATAAGAAGAAATCAATAACTCAACTTTTAAGATATGGTCCTACACAGTTTAATTTATATTTTAAATAATTTGAAAACAGTTTCAACTTCCTTAAAGAAAGACATCTCCTATTTCTTAATTGTAATAAGGAAGGAGATAAGATCTCTCTTGATTAGATTGAAAGATTATTCCAACCAAATCAATATTTGTTCCAAGTTATTTCAATTGAAATCATGTTTTTACTTCAATTGAATAAAAGAAAGTAGAGCATTCAGAGATAAAAAACCATAAAAAGTGTACAACCAACCCAGTGCAAATTGGATTTGTCTTTTGAATCCCCCTTAGGGCTGGGGGTGGACGATGGCTGTTCCTGTTCCTCTTTGAAAAGCAAACGAGGTCATGGGTCGAAAGGGTGACGCCAGTGCATCTGCCCATTGCCCAACATCAGCACTAAAAATAGCGAGAAAGGGGGGGATGACCTGCTGACCCTGGCAGAAGGGTTTTATGCGGTGAACGAAGGGTAAAGTTACCAAACAGAAAAGGTCGCCAGCTGTAACTATTTATTGGAAAAACCCTTCCCTCGTGTTCATTGTGGGTAGTTAAGATGATGCATGACACGTGCGATGATACAGAAATAGCAGTGATTGCATTTCTTTCAATCCATAACTAATCACAGAATACCAAATTTCAATGGATTTTTTTTCCCCAATCATCTAAGTTTCAATGGTAATGATTAACAGTGACGTCAATGCAGAGAATTCAATAATCTCCTACACAATGAAATAACAAATATTGAAATGAAATAATACTGAAATGAAATTTGCTGCAGCAATAATTTAAAAGTGAAACTAAATTAAGCTTTCCTAAAGAAAAGAAAAAATACGAGAAAAAAGAAATTGCTCCACTTTTATAATACCTCAGGCTCATTTTCAATCTAACGTAGCTTTGTATATAAAAAATAGATTGTATGTAAACTTGGAAAAAGAAAAAAAAGTTGACATTTTCACGGCCTTTCAGGCAAACACAATAAGATTTAAATGACTCAAAGGTAATTAGTGATCATTTAATATTTGGGAGAAAAGGAAATGAATTATTTCTTTCCTGTGTCTAAATTCCAGTAATAATGATAGAGAAGTGTTTTATTTCAATTAATAGTTCATTTTTATTTCGTTACTTTCTGAAGAAAGGAATTTTCTTTCTGTATCTTGTGGTTTTCCGTATTGTTAAAGATCTTCTATTGTGCTCTAAATCCCGTGTGACCAAAGGGTTGCGTTCCACTTATCCCATCCCTCTGTTCAGGTCAAAAATGTCACCGGACAAAGAACTCACGTCACTCACATACACAGAATTAGGAAAAAACCTTCATTTCAGGTTTCTTTTTTTTTTTTAGCAGAAATATATTTATTATTACTTTCGAAATAACGAATAAAACTAAAACGTACTATTCTCAAGGAAAAGAAATCAAATAAATTGGTATTCTTTAATCGGATAAACAAATTCACCTGTAATTGGGAGCTGTTTCTAATAAGTTTCTCGAATTAAATATTTCAATTCGAAATTAATCAGTCCACATAACATAACATAAAATTCATATTTATTATAACTAAATTTCAGTATAACTACTAAATGAGATATTTCAATGCAGTACCGTACATGATCATAAAGTGTAATAATAGTAATAAGATATTGATGTTTAGTTTAATTTTAAATATGTTGCCTGAAGAAGCAGAGCAAGAAATCCCTGCGAAATATCGCAATGAGGTGTTTAATAATGGAGCAAATTGTTCCCTAACTTAACACACAAGTCGGATTCTTCAAGATACAGATTGTTACTACCAACATTCAGCTAGGTTTTTTTATTACTGTTAATGACATATGTTGTTAACTCATTAATGAGACGAGTAACTAGAAAATTCTACAGTCTGTTTTAAGTTTATTGTGATCATTAGATGGTTAACAACGACATTAATGTGTTATGCTTTTAATCTTTCTGTCAGATCAAGTTTATAAGATTCGTTATTTTCATTGTGTAATACAAAGAGAACCTACGGAAATTTAAAACAACAACTATTTCTGCTTGTTAACAATCGTCAGCTGTATCCCTTCAATCGAACTTTCAATTAAAATCAGCTTAGAACGAGTTCTATAAAATCAATTTATGTAAAGCACTGCACTTCATTATGAAATTACTTATTTTATTTTTATTCAAGGATTTTTGGAGTATCGTAGATATTGGATAGAATTCCTTTATTCCATTGCTTAAGGTTTTTTTGTAAACTAAATAAATAAATAAAAATAAAATTAGGTTCACGTAAAAATGAACAGAATGTAAAACTGAAATTTTTAATTGAAAGAATTAATCTTAAGTATTATTATTTTTAAATCGTTACCACTGTTGTCAACTTTACATTTCCCGCTGATTTTTCATAAAGAAAAACAGGGCTCATTATTTCAGTAAAACAAAAAAAACAAAAAACTAACGTGCTTTTTTTATTCGGTCGCATCTACAAAGAATTATTCCTATCTCGCCAAAGAATTTTTTTATTTTATTTACTTCAACAAAAATTTGTTGAAGGGAAAAAGTAATGTACATAGTCATATACGTAATTGAGAGATATTATATAATTTTATTTTGGCACGAACGAAAGAAATGTTAATACTTTTATTCCTGAATAAATTCTTGGATTTTTCTCTTATTTTATAATAGCCTACTATTTTAAGATAAGTGGAGTAATATATATTTATAAGAATCTGTTTCATTAAATTCGTCTGTTTTTCTATTTTGATAGAAGGAAGTACTTCATTGTACTGTACATAAATTATTGAAGTTGATTGAAGTGATTCCTAAAACCGTGTTCAGGAAAACGAAAGAAAACAAAAAATTCCTGTACGATAACAAAATAAGATTCTCATCCTAGTTAACTGTATTGAGCATCTTTAAATTCTAAATGTAATGAGCATCAAAACCAGTGTGGGTTGAAAATTAGTGGAAGTGTAATTAGAGTCAATGAAGAATAGAGAAACATATGAGTTACAAATATATAGCAACTACTCAAAACAAAATTGGGAAAAAAAATATCTATTAAAGAAATGAATGTAGTTGGCATCGTATTTTCCAATTCCCACATCAAAATGTTTATGTGTAATAAAAAAAGACAGAAAAAAATAGCTGGAGTGTGAACTTTTTTATGGAAAGAATTCCTATCAATAATATTTATCTTTTATCCTGGGTTTCTTGGGATTCAGTGTGAATCAAAAGGAATTCAGAAGAAAAGATAGTTTATCTAAAATTGCTCTCAAACTTCCACACTTTCTATGATAATATTAACATTGGTTTATCGTGTTGTTTTAGTCTAGCTGCAAATCCGCATAGATCCAATCTATATTAAAACCAATATCTTCGAATAAATAGTTTTTAATTTATGTTGATAAGAGATGACTGGGAGTTAGTATTTTGTCCTAAGATTCCTTGTAGGCCTATTTTGCTCTAACTCCTTTTTTTCCTACGATATATATGGAGTGTTACAAGCTTTTTAAAAGAAATGGGAATTTACCCAACATGCACCAATGATGAAACAAAAGATCTCTTTTCATTTGCTGTCTTTGTGCATGTTGGGTAAATTCCCATTTCTTTTAAAAACTTGACTGCACGTTAAACTAATTTCTTTAAATATTTACAAGCGTTTGATCAAACCTACAACAATCTTCGATACCGGTAGTTATTGTGAGGATACTAACTATTCATTGGAAACTATTTTCTTTTGTGAAATAAATTTGAATTTTGAGTTTTGTTGCGCCACTAAACAGTTCATTTACCACTAGTTGCGACCCGTGAAATATTCACGGAAGTAAAACAAATTCCACATTTTTGAAAAACACAAGATTAAAAAATATGTTCTAAGCTAATTTTTTTAGAAGCCATGACTTCCACAACAGCCCATATGTAATTTGAATATCGGCTTATTTGTTAAAATAATATTATAATATTGTTAAAAAAAAAAAATCGATTTACCAGTTTCGTAGTAGCCAGCGCTGCGGTTTCTCATTATGGAACATAATGGCAACCTGCTGCCCTAAAAGAATAGGGTCGTAGAAATTGAAACTCTCTGATAAATTTTGACGCATGAACTTCATGCATTTCAGTGTAAACTTCATTTATGTGGGAAAGAAAATTTCAATATGCTGATAGAAATTATGTAATCGCGATTCGCGGCCATGAAGTGAGATGAATATTAGAAACGCCATCTTTAAACATGGGCGTGACGTCATGCCCAGGGACGTCGGAGCTGGGGGGGCAGGGGGGGCGAGTTGCCCCTCCACTTTTCTGAATGGGGGGGCAAAAACTATCTTTCGCCCCCCCACTAAACTAACACTATAATAGACGATTTAAATAAATGAGAATTCCGCTTCGTCAATATAAAAAAGTGAATGTGTATAGAATCGAATTTTCTGAAATCTATTTTGCTTAAAAACACCAATACCAAATTCTTTTTATCGCAGCTTTAGGTAGAATCCGTGCCCTGCTTAGTATTGTGAAGTTTTTATTTTTTTATTTCTGATCAATTGATTTTTGCAATCTTACCCTGAGGATATTCGAAAGTTCATTTACACATTAACTATATTTTGTTTAATTTCTTTTTCTCCCTATTATTATATATAAATATTTATTATACAATTAAATGTAATGCTATTCTTGTTATTATCAAATCAAATATAACAAATAACAAGAAATCAAATATAACAAATAAAACTGATGATTATATTAATACAAAGGCTATAAGAAAATCAGAAGATGGGGAAAACATGAGAAAGCAGAAGATAAGTTTCATCCGCTTATTAAACTTAGATAAAATTATTTAAAATATAAATTTGATGTTTTTATCATCTTCTGTGTTTAGAAGTCCCCTAATTATTGTATAATGCAATATTATAATTAATATAATATTTAATAATTACATTATTAATAAATTAACATTCAATTAAAGTTAAGATTAATTTACTAATTACTAATAATTATAATTATTAATTAATTAATTATTTCAAATATTTTTCGCCCCCCCACTCATGAAGAAGTTCCGACGTCTCTGGTCATGCCTGACGTGTTCCAACGCTGCACTGTGATTGGTTATTTCAAATTACAAATTGACAAAACTACAAATTTACAAATTTATAAAGATCGTACCACTTTTGCCTATTAATAGGATGATTAAAACTCAGATTTTGATATTTTTATCTGTTTGGTAGATGTATAAGTTGTTGTCTATTGGTTTGTTTTTTTTAATTCCTTTTTTATTTATTTTTCATTTCAATGAGCAATTTGTTGTCATGGTTTGAATGAATAGAAGTGTAATAACAGACATATTGTTTATTACACTTTTCCTCGTGTAATACTGAAACGTGCGTCAACGATGTTATAAATGTTTGCGCAGTTATTATGAGATGAATTTCTAGGCAATTTATTTCTTTATTATGGCTTACGCTATATCTTTTTTTATTTATTTATTTCACTTCTTGCTGTCGTCAGTAACTGCTGATCATGTACAATATAATGTTCGCGTCTACCATAAAGCTTAAAAAAAATATGAAGAACAATTTTACATATAAATGTGATCTCTTCTGAATTTTAAATTTATATATATATAATAACAATGAAACAAAGAGCTTTAAAAATTCATTGTTACAAGCCAACGAAGTTTACCTATTATTTTTGGGAGGAACCAAAGTTCAACATTCCTTTCATTCTCTACTTCATTAGATGGTGACGTAAGAAAATGAAGCAAACTAAAAATACAGAGATAATTTTTTTTTATTAATAAATAAATAAATAAATATTAACACAATTCGGCTTAGCATTATTATCAAATTTCAAAGCTATTTTTTTAAAAGTTCCTTTCCATTTTTTAGAGATCTTTTAATTAAGGAAATTACTTTCGTTGGGAAATTGTAATTAAAACCTATCCAATGATAATTCCTAAGAATTATTGTGTTGTTTTATTTTACTTTCATTTTCAGTTGAATAAAATCTTCTTATGTTATAATCTTAAGAAATTCATGATTGATATAAGGATACCGAACTGGAATGTTAGTTCCGGAAATTGGCTAATAGATACAATTTATAAATTACATAATATCTAGAAGTTTTAATTTCGATTTATTAATTTCAATGAACGGTACAATATTAATTTCTTATAAAAATAAAATAAACCAGATCTGTTAGAGAACGAAGAAAATAAAGATTTTCAAATCTTTCTTTATTTTTAGTGTGTCTCCTCTTTCTAATCTTCCTAATCCTAATCCACAATCTTGCGAACACTTTATCTGTTTCCAAGGTCAATGACCCTGTGTTTCTGATATTATTCTGTTTATAATTTAGTTTCAAATAATCGCAGTTGAACTGAACAAAATCCAACTCGTTTGAAACTGTGTTTATTTCATCATTATCGACATCTGGTTGAACATGTGTTGTTTTTTTTTTTTATTATTACAAACACTTGAAACATTTTCCTCAGTATTGACGCAATTGTGGAAACAAACATTGGAATCAACGTATTTCGTGTTAAGAAGGTAAGTGATAACTTACTTTTATATCTCTTATCTTCGTGAAAACTCTTTGAAACCAAGGAATTTCCGTAAAACAATGACATCATCATTAACATCATTATCATTAATATTGCAATAATAATAACAATAAAAAAGAGCTATTATCATTTCATGCGCAAATATTTTATTTCGGAAAATTTCCTGTTTACTGTTATTTTTTTATAGAATTTAGATTATTCTTTTGTTTCTCTCCAAATAAATTTATTCTTTTAATTTAATTTTTTCAATAATTCTGAGATATTTGGGTGAAATGTTTCTTTCCGAGTGTAGCCTTCCTTCTGTTGAATGGTGATCGTAAGAGCCTACCTCCTTCGCTGTCTAATCTGAGGATTAGCTGTTTTCACCGAAGCTAACAGAAAAGAAAGAAATGTGGAATGTGGTTAACACAATTAATTTATGCTATTAATATTGCACCATTTAATTGAAACAAATTTTTCATATTTTTCCTGTTTGTTTCTTTTTTAATTCAAATAATATTAAAAATACATTTTTAATCTATAATGTTCAATTTGAACGATAAAATTACTTTTAAGATCTTCTAGATCACAAGAAAATCACACTATATAGAAAACGATTATATAAACAAATTAGAAACTGATAATAAAGCTTTTGAATTGAGGTTATTTATGTGTCCTTTATAATAAAAATAGCCGTTATTTATGTACAACGTAAGAAGCTAATGTTTTTAGTCCTGTTTTACTCGTTAACCTTTCAAATTTGTAAACCAATCTACATCTACTGACTTAAATCTTTTAATATTGAACCATCTTATTCAATCTCTATGAATAAAAATGATGAAAGCAAAAAGGAAATGATACAACTGAAGAAGAAGTCAACTGAAAATAACAGATCTAGGCGCGGATTGATAAAACATTACCAGTATTTCTTTTTTTTTTTACTAAGTAAAGTTCTTTCTTTATTACCTTTTATAATATAATAATGTTGTGATAATACAAGTTTTTTTTTTTTTTTTTTTTTTTAAAAAAAGTAAATAAAGCATTTTTAGTTTACAATGTGTATGTAATGGCAATTACATAATATAATGTTAATTTCGTATTTTATTGGTTTTCTTTTATTATTATTATTATTATTTTTTCGGAAACAACACTGTTCTTTCAGTACGCTTCTTATTAACAGATTCAATCAAAGTTAAAAAAAAACAACAACCACAACCTCAATTGATAAAATGCTTGAATTAACCAAATCTTGATAATAGAATTTTACAATTCTTTTCTTATTGTTAGAAAAAGATTAAACTCTTTCTTTCAATAGTTTGATGATATATTTAAAACGTGCAAATTAACCTACCAATCTATTTTGTTGCTGATGTTTTGGTTTCTTCGCAAAACATCAGCAAAACAGTTATTTTGTTTTTTTAATTAAACATAACACTTTTAGTTACTAACATCTTAATAATAATAGTTAAAACAAAACAGCAGTAGATAATAATCCTCTATCAGCTAAAAGTAACGTAATTAAGTCGTTTAACAAAATAACTTTTTAGTAATGGAATTTCTATTATAAATTATAGTTTTGTTATTTGACTATTTGCCGTTGTCTCTGCGGTGTCTTATTAACTTGACTGACATATTGGAATCTAGGTTCGAATCCTGGGACAGGCATGGATGTTTCCTTTCTTTTCCTGTGTTTGTGTTTCTTCTCTTTTTCTCCTTCCGGCTGCCTCTGGCCAGTTATTAATTCTCGGATCAGTGAAATAGGTCCTTAGAAGAGATAGTGAGATAAGTTGGATGTACCCATGACCCTAATATAGAATACAATAATCTCCTATTTTGTTCATCTTATAGCACTTGAATTTCTTGAATAACTATTTATCAACATTTTGATGTATCATTTGTGATTCACAAATATTCTCATTTTAGAATCTATTAACAAGAGATATTTTAAGTTGTACGAGATCCTAGATAAGCATGAACCTGCGAGAACACTTTAAAATAAGTTCATTTAAAAGCGAAAGCTAGATTTATTTAATTAATTCCGCCTTGACTTCACGCCATCCAATCCAAAAAAGAAAGCCTACGGACATCTTTGCGCGCAAATCCGCTAAAAGCGCTAGACCAAACAAAAGCTTGCCTAAATTTAAAAGCGTCTCTTGATAACTGTATTAGGCATCAATTCTTTTTTTCATATTGTTTATTTTTTACCCTATACGTGTAGATAGCAAAATGAAAAATAGAAATTTAGCCTATTACTTAGTAAATAAGAAGATGGTTAAACAAAAGAAGTTCAACAGCTACTTGCTGTTAATAATTTTATTCCGTAATTTATTTATTGATTTATTTATTTATTTTTATGTTGAATTCTTTATTTGTTTTTTTTATTTTTGTAAAGAAATCTTTCATTATGAGTCTCTAATTTCTAAAAGTTATTACTGATAACTTATTATCCGTTTAAGTGAGTTCAGTAATTTATCGTGGTCAATATGAAATTAATAAATATATATTCCCATCTAGTTTTCGTTTGTTTATAAAATAATTACAAAAAAAAAAAAAAACATCATGTATACTTCTTAGACCCAGGCCTTGTCTCTTAAGTGTTAATAAGAAAGAAGATGAACAGAAGACCATCGTAAGAACATCTGCGTCTGTTTTATTGCAGCGTTAATACAATGCCTGGGCCTAAGAAATATGCGTACTTTATTTTGTAATGAACTTATATTGACAATAAATAATTAAATGATCTTTTTCTTGCATTTCTTAGATCTGGATTTTGAATCTTCAAACAATACGTCGAAAATGAACCTTTTGAATGTTATTCTATTGTTTCTCCATTACGTAGGACTGGGTTTATGTCTTCCTAATTATATTACACCAGGGAAGATAGAGGAACTGACTCAATTGGGTTCTCTCAGTCTTACAAGTAAGTATGTCAGCACTTTGTTTTCTAATAGAAAGAATGAATATATTTTTATTTTGGAAGGAGTTGTTTAAAATTCAGTGAATCTGATTGTTCAGTATTTTCAACAACTTCACTTGTTATTCCCTTTTGGAGGACGAGGCCATAACCTACATTCCCACCTGTGCGACCATTTATTTAAACATGACCTGAATAAGAAACTTACTCAGAATAAAATTTATTTTTTACAGTTTGACAAAAATTCAGTTAAAAATTCAAACACATTAAAAAAAAATAACCCCATATCAAATTTTATTCACAAAATATTTGAATAAATAAATAATTGAATAAATAAATAAATAAATAAATAAATAAATAAATAAATAAATAAATAAA
>JAFIDM010107749.1:0-11913 GCA_023159025.1 Thereuonema tuberculata | reverse complement strand
GTTAGGCCTTGTAGAGTTAGGGGCTTGGCTCTACATGAGATCTCATATCTTTTTACCAGTGAAAGCATTATGCGCGTGTGAGTCTTGGCAACTTATTTTACATGAAATGTTTTGGGTGGGATTTCATTTCTTTTTTTAGGATGAGATCTGATAACTTTTTAACAGTGAAAGCTTTATGAGCATGTGAGTCTTGGCAACTTATTTTACATGAAATGTTTTAGGTGGGATTATCTATTACAACTAAATTTAGTTTTAAGATTATTTAGAAAATGGATTTTTTTTTTCAATACCCTACTTTTCTGTTTTTTTTATTGGTCAACTTGTATATACAAGCTGTTTGCACTTTTGTAAGAAATCACATTATTACACAGTATTATTTAGGCCCAAGCATTGAGGGTACAACGTATTTCAGATCTTAATAAAATCCAAAGTATAAAAGCTAGATAAATGAAACTTAGCGTATTTCATTAGTATGGTAACTGCATCTTATCCTGAAAATTTGAGCGCTCTAGTATTATCCAGGCCGAAGGTATGAGGGTTCGATAATACATAACCAGACCCCCCCTTTATGAGGGGTTGGAGGGCGAAAGTTACGGATTTCTTAATTTTGTTGTTGTTTGTGTGCTAATCCTAGCCTGCATACCAAATTTCAGCTTTCTAGGACTTCAGGAAGTACCCTAGAGGTTTTGATGATCATGAGTCAGTGAGTGAGTGAGTGAGTGACGGAATCGACGTATTTTAGGTATTAATAAAATCCAAAGTATAAAAGCTAAATAAATGAAACTTTGCGTATTTCATTAGTCTGCTAACTGCATCTTATCCTGAAAATTTGAGCTCTCTAATATTATCCAGGCCGCAGCTATAAGGGTTCGAAAATACGACGAAACACTTCCAGAAAAGGTACGTAGTGCCCTTCCTGCCTTCGGCTCGTCTTGGCGGGGGCACTGCCGTGCCCCCAGATATACCAAATAAACTTCAACATCTTTAACAGTAGATTCCAATATTTCGTTTTATTTCTAAAACTTTCTCAAGATTCCGAAGAATGTAGAACAAGCCAAAATAAAAATAAAAAGTATAAAATAAGCAGAAAGAGAAATCTTTCTCTACATCTTCTCTACAAATTTCGTGCAACTCCGAACGATATAGAGCCAAGCTTACTATCATAATAAATTACTGTCATTTTAAAGCAAAATTTGCATTTTAAAATATATGACCAATAATACATGCAGACAGTAAATAAATATTTATACAATTTAAAATTGAAATTGCAGTTAATGCAAGCTAAGAGAAAAGTAATACCTGTAAGTAAGTAATACCTCAGGCTGAAAGTAAAGAAAAGTAACTTAAACACAGTTTAATCTTTCAAAATTATTTATTATATAACTTAGAGAAAACATGGTAAGCATTTATCTGAAATAACTCTACTAACTACTTTCGAAGTTACAGCATGTTTAAAAGAAAAATTTGTAGACATATGCTTAAAATGTTGAAAGTATGACATCCCATACTTTTCAACTAATGCAGCTTTCAAAAATTTGCATATAGGCTTACATTCAGGTTTCAGAACCATTAAACATAATAAATACACGCATATCTGATGTGCCAATGTCTTCCAATGAGCCATCATTACCGCTGGGTATTTTTACCATCACATTGTTTATTACTGACCCCCAACTCTCACATATTGCCTCTGACACAGGGATTGACATAAAAAACGAGAAAAATTTTAGAGTAAGGGTGAATTTAAGCTTTAGCCATACCTTAAATAACTTAAAAAGCTTTCGTAAATCACAAAGTGCCCCTTCATCCCTGTTTTTAGATATTTTATGCTGCATCGAAGAACATAGGTCTTTACATTCAAAGAAAAAAGTGTCCTTATCAATATTTTTTGCGATCTTTCAGTAACACAGAATTATACATGGCAAGTACAAACGAGGAAATTCCTTCCAATGATTGTTGGTTTCAATATCACACCCACTGTTACGCATGATACAAACCAAATCTTCATATCATTCACAAGACAATTTTTTTTTATATATATACCATGTGAAGTAGGCAGTATTTGCACAGTTGAGTGCAATTAACTTCCTTGCCTTTTCCATTTCTCCCAATTCATTTTTTTTTCACGGAAATAGGATTGAGAATTGTTGATGTGTTTGTTTGACTGCATATGTCTTTTAACAGCAATCTATAAATTTCTAAAAGACCTTGGCATTACATCATTTTCTGCGAAAGTTTCACCATTTTGGAAATAATTATTAAGTAAACTGCTTCCATAATATGTGCATTGAAGCCCATCATCTATTCTTACAAAACATCTTGCCCAGTTAAGAAGCCTGTCGGGATTTGTGAGCTAACTGAGCGAAGTATTAAAACTTATTTTAGGTTCACCTCAGATTAGCAAGTGATGACGTCATTTTTGGTAAGCCCCTCCCTCCTCATGCGTCATGTTACCGTCATCCAACGTCCAGTCTTCCCTATTTTTAAATGACATAATACAGGGATGGCCCTTTTCGATGAAGTATTAAAAAATTCTATTCGTCGGTGCTGCCCTCATGAGATCCTCCTGCAACCTCACGCCTTTGAAAATTATCCTTGGTGGCATTATTAATTTTACGGAATTTTTATCAATAAAGAGAAATATATTTGTTTATTTCAGTACATTGATTAATTTCGTTATTTTCTCGAAATATAATTTTGAAACTTGGCGCTCTCCTGTCCCTAATCATCGGGTATGGCGCGCCTCAGAATGACAGAACATGGAAGATAAATAATTATCCGCAAATGAATTCATAGTTTTATTTTCCTTGTTTGTTAAAGTCCTGTTACTTATATTGACGCGAAATCTTCACCTAACAGTAATGCAGAACTCTTTATAAATATTTTTAAATAGAATCGCCTTAATTTTCTTCTGTTATTTGTTACGATGGTTGAAACAATTTACATAACTTCTCAACTCAGTAGTTAGCAAGCGATACTGCACCAAGTAAACAAGCAATAGTCGATTTTTCCTACATACGTAAGCCATCTAACAGAATGTAAAATAACTAAAAACTAAGTTGATCCGCAATTGGCATCTGATCCATAACTGGTACATTTACCCTAGTAACAATTACCTGTTACCATCCAATAATGAAGATTTCGATAACAGATAATCATCTTTCTGTCCTTATAATTTTATTTTGGGTTGGTCTAAAAATCAGGCTGAACCACTTCCCAGTAAAGAAAACAAATTTCAATAATGTATCATCATTGTCAAATTGTTATCTTTATTCTGTAATAATAGAAAAAAACTCAATACAAAAAAACACTTAATGTAACAATAAAGAATTTAACAGGTTTCATATAAATTGTTTGTCTCTATTTTTGTAATAATGGAAAAAGCACTTACTATATCATTTGCTAATTTTTCTTTGTTGTCAATAATGTAGAAAATCTTATTGTAGATATAATTCAAAAAAAGGAAGGCTTGAGGAAGCAAAAATGATTTGAGTTTTTGCGAAATATCGCCAAATAAATGAAGAATTATATGGAGTCTGATGTCATTTATATGTTTAAATGTTAATGAAGTTTGCAGATTATTCAATGAACATCCTGTTCATAAACACAAAAAGTAACTCCCATATTCTCAGTTTTTGAATGCCAGGATGCCTTCATATCCAGGAAACGAACATTTTGACGTTGTCTTACATTGTGGCAATAGCCAGCAAAACATGCTTTGGACAGTCGGGAGATATGCCAAAGTATATCCTGACAAAAGACATCCATTAAAACAAGCAATAATGCAAATTATCCGAAGATTTCGGGAGCCTGGAAATTTCTGCCAGGATCATGAACCAGTTATTACCTGCAGCATATGAAGATTATTGACTTAACGATGGCAACACCTACTGTAAATCCACGTCCAACCATTTAAGCAATCAATTAGAAATATCTCACCAATCAGAGTTATGTTAGAGATCTTCAGCTTCACCTGTTGAGCAGATTTACCGTATGCAGGTGAAAGAGACGATTATCCTGCACGTGTAAATTTTTGCAATTGGATATTTGTGATGTATGATGAACCTCCAGAAATAATATCGCATATTCTGTAAAAAGACGAAGCTCAATTCACAAGAGATAGTGTGGTGAATCTCCACACTGCTCTTTACTGGATTGAGGAAATTTCACGGTGGCATGGAGAGATAAATCATCATAGACAATAGTACTTCAATGTTGTGTATGAGATTATGAATTCTAGACTGCTAGAAGAGACAAAGCTAGCAACAGAAGAGAGGCATGGTCTGCCGAAAGGGGACAACGAAGATGAGTCAAGTACTGCGCTCGTTCTCACTGCAGGATTTCACCATGATACAGTCCGTTATCGCTTCGCAAGCGTTTTAAAACTTCTACATTGTTTATTTTGTAATTTTTCATTTTTTTTCGGGCCTTACCAGATCGTGGATATTGAATCAGCGGACACGGGGGTTGTACTGTATACATATATATTTTTTTTTATCATTAAAAATTTAGCAGAAACATTATGTTGCCAAATTTAATAATTCGAATGGATTTGCACAACCGTTTCCAAACACTTACATTTAATTCATATAAACTAAGAAGTAAATAAGTATATTCTAATCGTAGCACGAACTAAATTCGTTTTATAACTGCATGAATCTCTCATTTACAGATAAAGGAAAATGGAATCAATCATTAATATCCTCTTACTAATAGTAAAAATAGACCAACTAAAAAATCTTAAAAATAACATGTTTCGGGATAATCTCTTACTAACTATTCATATTTCTAAGAGATACGTGGATGATGATTTCATAATAACCAAAAGCAATAATGAGGATGAAATTCTGCAAGTGCAGGCCAAAAAATAACTTTCCCTGTTTGGAGGCATCTGCAGCGAAAACAGAGGGAAATGTGATGAATCATTAATATCCTCTCAGTAACTATTCATATATCTACGATACACGCAATGAGTTTATCTATTAACATAATAGTTAACCGTATTTTAAATTTATACAAACACTATTATTATGGTTGTGAAAGAGGAAATCCTACATCTAGACATATCAAGCGGATGTTAAAACAATATATGCTCTCATGTTACAGTTATTTTTAGAATAAGAGAAAGAGTGCAATAACTGTTTTAATGTTTATTTTACTATTTTATTTTATTATTGTAATGTTGTTGACATATTTTTATAGCATAATTAAAGAAAGATAGCAAATAGCGGATATCATATTGAAGCACGAATTTCGTAAATGTACCACCAAATAATGATAGGCTTTAAACAACGATTGGAAACTAATTGGTCCCTCTGCAAACTGTTTTCCTTAGTTAATCTTATATTTTTGCGAACGGATTTGCAGAAAAAAAAAAAAACCTAAATGTGATGTACAGTCTAATGACCATTCAGAAACAATATCGCATATTCTGGAAATATTTAAAGCCCAATTCACAATAGATAGAGTGGTGAATCTGCACAATGGTCGTTACTACAAGGTGGCCATAAAATAATGTTCCCTGTTTGGAGGCATCTGCAGCGAAAACTAATGAACGGAATGAAGCCAAAATTCAGGGATAGTCTATTGAGGGCATGGGGAGAAGAATTCTGCAAAAAAAAAAAAAAAAAAAATTAGTACCAAAAGTCGCCGATAGGAGTTCATATTAGACCATACTTTTTTGAGACTGTGACCTATCATTTGGCGCTGCTGTGTGGAGGAGCGCCATGAAAATTATTTTATTCTTTAGGATATTAAGTCGTTTGAGAGGTGTTGGCCCATGAATCTAAATAAAATATTTCTTTAAACCTTTACTCCTAATATTTTTCTTTTACCCAAGATGAATGAACTTTAGATAACTAGGATATTCAAAAACAAAGCAAGTCGAATACTTTTAAGAAATCTTATATATTTTCTTTTAAAAGTTTACATACATTTACAGCTTAACGTTGATATTACTTGAACGTCTTTAAAGTTAATTTACATCTAGAAATTAAAGTCTCTTCTAGTCTTGATATGCTTATCCCTCGTCTGTTCTACGTTGTCAAAGTTACTGTAATTAATGTCTTTATAACTTTAACTCTTTCGTAATTACTTGGTTTAACTTTAACTCTTTTGCAATTACTTGTTGAACTTTATCTCAAGATTCTTTCTCGATTCTAACACTGTAAGATTAAATCTTCTCTCGACCCGTTAGTGTAAGGATATCGTAATGGGCTACTTACATGACTTAATCTTCTCACTTGTAATATGGCTTCTCCTAGTTTCAATATGATCATTGGTTGACTCTTTCTGATAATCGTATTAAGCTGAATCGTAGAATCTTGATGTCGTCGATTTGGAACGTTTCTGGATTCCAATTTGCGTCTGTCTTCCACTCTTCGGGAATCACACAAATCCTGGTAATATCACTTGATATTCTGCTCTCCAGTAATATGCGTACGGATGTCGATCTTCTGAACTCTTCTATTCTTCATAGAGTTGCAGGAATCTTCTTAAGACATCATACATTATCGTAAGTAGAAGCTGCCATCTTGGTTGCTTCTTTCTCGCTTGAGAATTCGTTTAGTTCTGCAGTTACTTGGCTTTGTCACCTTGTGCCCATTGTTGAACAATGTTGACTCATGTGCTGTTCATCATCTCACGTTAACTGCTTGTTCACGATTGTTGGCACAGTTCTTTCTTTCCGTTGCATTTGCAGACAATTGATTGGTGAGTAATGAATTGTTCTTGTTTGAAAAAGGCTTAGAAATATAAACGTATAAATTTTTCAAAATTCAATCTACATGCTGTCACTCTAAATGTAGATTATGCAAATTTTCTAGTACAGAATTGACAGTAGCGCTACTTAGTCCTTTTTAAAAGGAAGAGCGAACGTTCAGTCAAGCAGTTCGTTGATTGACTGTTGATGTTGTACTCAATACGCGGCCTACCTTACCTCAACGTGCGTTAGTTGTAAAGCTGTTTTACACTAAAGAATGCAATGCAGCGGCGGCTCTTAGGAACTTTCGAAGGCTTCATAACTTACGTAAAGGTCCAATGTCTGCTGTAGCACTGCGAGCTATGATTCATAAATTCGAGGAAACTGGATCGCCAGGAGTGAGAGCCACCAGAAGACGAAAACCATACAAGACAACACAGTAACAGATGTTGCCACTGCAGTGTTCGATGACACATGGTACTAGTAGTGGTCCTACAGATTATGTTAAGCGCCTGACTTTCACGCTAACATTTCTTGCCCAAATGGTTATCAACAATGACTGGCCTTGGAACATATTATGGGGAGAAGAGGCTCATTTTTATCTGAATGGGTCAGTCAACACTCAAAACTATAAAATCTGGGCATGTGAACGTCCCTCAGTGATTCATCAAGTGCCACTACATTCTCCAAAAGTAACTGTGTGGTGTGGATTCACGGCAGAGTTCATATTAGGACCATACTTTTTTGAGACTATGACTCCTACAGGTCCTATTACCTGTACCATTAATGGAGAGAGATATCCGCCAATGCTACAAACGTTTGTCATTCTGAATTGCAACAAAGATAATGCTCACATTCGATATGTTATATGCTTATGGAGCGACGACCACATATTGTTCGTGCAGTACAGAACCTGTTACGCCAGCATTTCGCGAATGAGAGGGTTATCAGTCAATATTTTCCGATGGAATGGCCGCCCCGTTCCCCGGACATGACCCCATGTGATTTTTGGTTGTGGGGGTACCTCAAATCCATTGTGTATACTGGTAGCGTTACCAAACCTGCATTCGTTAAAAGATAACATACGACGGTTTGTTACAAACATCCAAACTGACACTTTACGCGCAACAGTAGAGAACGTCATACACCGGATGCAATATGTTGTAATACAAGAAAGGTCAGTGCATTGAAAATATTGCACGTGGTCCCGAGGACCCTAACGATTGATTAATGTCGATAATGTTGATAACAGATTGTTAACAAACAATTGATTATTAAAGATTGTTGTTTAAAGATTGTTGTGTTGTTTCAAAACATTTTCTGAGAGTCTCCAACTCCATTCATTACTGTATGTTCATAAACTTTCATAATCCTTTTTGCGTGCGTTCATTGTAATTACTCACCAATTTACTGGTTCCGACAGTGTTAAATTTTCTCCTAACGGCTTGGTACTAATTTTTTGTTTTGCAGAATTCTTCTCCCCATGCCCTCAATAGACTATACCTGAATTTTGGTTTCCTTCCGTTCATTAGTTTCGCTGCAGATTGCCTCCAAACAGGGAAAGTTATTTTATGACCTTGTAGATTGAGAAAAACCCACAGTGACGTGGAGGAATAAATCCATGTCACTGAGGCAATGGTACTTCTCTGTGGGATAAACGGACCACTACAATTCAGAATGCTAGAAATGCGAGAAGCATAATGGAGACATGGTCTACAGAAAGAGTGGGTACGGGAACAAACGAAGATGAGTCAAGTACTGCACGCGTTTGGACTGCTGAGTTTCTCATTTTATGGTCCGTTATCGCTTGGCAAGCGTTTGTAATTTATGAACTGTTTATTTCTGTAACTTTTCATTCTTTCTCGGGCCACGGTAAACCGGATACGGAGGACGTAGTGTATAGAATTTATTATTATTATTATTATTATTATTATTTTTATTCTTATACATGTGTTTATCTCAGACAAAGTCTGGAAGCCTTGTAGGCGGAGAAATTCATCTCAAGCCATCTGTTGTAGAAACCTACGGGTGATATGACATATTTGTAATAATACACTTTTTTGTATATTTTTGATAAGATTTTCTTGCAGTCCAATTTTTTCTAAATTATCAATTTACCGTCGACTAAGTTTTGTTCACTAATTTCAATGTTTTTATTTTCAGATTTAAAGTGTTGATAAAACTTTTGCCTCCACCCTGTTGTAGGCTTATCTTGACACTTTGTGGTATTATTATTATTATTATTATTATTATTATTATTAATAATAATAATTTAGTGGGAAGTGTGTTTCCAAGTACAATAATTCGAATGGATTTGCAAAAAAAAGCTAATTCTGATGTATATCATACATTTAACAATAATATCATATATTCTGTGGACTGACGAAGCCCAATTCACAAGAGATATGTGTGGTGAATTTCCAGAAAACAGTAAAAACTGGTTTATACTTAACCCAGTTGTACGTAGTTCTGGTTAGGTCCTGGCGAAAATTGTATTTAATTGTATACAAATTATTTCTGAAATGTACGTAACTGAGTTTCACGTAATTCGTCTTTACATATATAGTTCAGTTCATTAAAGAAGATCTTTTGATGACGTAATTTTTTTGTAGATTGATGTTTCCTGGATGTAACAGCGCCATCTATTGCTAAAATCTGTAACTGAATCTTAGAAACATTACGAAATTATTTGGCTTTTTCTATTTTCTACAGTTACGATTACATAATAATAATTAAATTTGAAATAATTAAATTCCACATTATTTCCCTTGCTTGGCTGTGCAAAATTTGTCCTTTCTTGGTCACGCTTATGCGATCACAAAACGACGCAATCTTGGACTGACTGCTCAGAGTTCAAGTTCATGACGTCATGACTGATGTTGTTTGTCCCAGACAAAATCAATCGGTACATAATGATCATATATCGCAAACCCCTTTTTTTTTTTAACTACTCTAGTATATTTTTGAAAAGAGATTTAATTGTCCAACTAATATTCCCCATAATACGAGTATTTTTGTCCAATATCTTTGCAAGAGTGCAATCAGCCAGATAACATTTTCTTTTTAGTTTATTATAGCATTGGTTCTTAGATCTTCGAAATTGTGTTAGTTGATCAAGCTTCTAATGTAGAATTTGAATTCTTTTCTCATGCAAGGGGAAACCGGCAGCCTCTTTTTCTATCTCTAAAAATATCGATTAGGTGGAAATTATTTACAACAATACTTATTTACCCCATACATCATCTGATCCGCTTATTCTCGAAGGCACTGAGAGAAAAAAAAATATCACTAATTGTTCGTAAGTACACTAAAAATGTTAAAAGGTTCACTACTGTTTAGAAATGTCCACTAAAGTTCACTGTTGTTCTGTAATGTTACGGTTTCTACCAATAGCAGTACGAGACCAATGGACCGATGGTTCGAGAGAACGTTCAGCGGAAGTTCGAGGGTCATTAAGCAGCAGTTGTAAGTTATTTAATGGTTTCAGATCAAAACATGGCGTCTCTACATTGTCGGGTTAATGACAATCGTGGAAGTTGCGCGACGGGTTTCGGAGAATCGGCTGGGCATTTTTGTTCGTGGCTGGGCTAGTTTCTCGGCTGCGGGCTCAGGACAGATAGATCAGCGTCAAATTGCGTCGGGGCAGAACATGAAAATGGCTGGCGAAAACTCCGTTCCTTCGTCGTTTGAGCTACATTGTTGAAACGAGTGGCGGTTGCGTTAGGTCAGTTGATCATCGTCTGCTCCGTTGAAATTTGAGTGGAGAATTCGGCAAAAAGATAGATCTAGGTTTGGATAGTTTGTCTGTTCGATGGGTAAGTTTCTCTAAATTCCACCATTGCCCTTTCAAATTCAATTTGCATTGCCGTTCGTTGATTTACTAGATTATCTACTGGCTCTGGTTTTTCCATCGGTGTAACTGTTCTCTGACTCGGGCGGAGGAAATGTCAATTCACAAAATATTATCTTCTTCCGGATTATTTAGAATTTGCACTGGTAAATCTTGTAGCTCTCGCTGAATTCTTTTCGTACATTCTCCATTTCAAGATTTGAAAGTAGTTTCCACGATAGTCTTCTTCTGTCAACAATATTTTGAGTTCTTACAATGTTCTCAGTTCAGGGTACTTTCAGTGAAGAGTTTATGCAATTGATTTCTATATGCTGTTAGTTCTGTTTTCTAGTTTCGTACAATCGAAATTTACATCGAAAGTAGCAGTGCATGACATCTCTGTTCATTTCAGTAGGCCACTTCATGCTTAGACCACTTATTTTCTGCTTTAGTGGTCGATTGGATTAAGCCAGAGGAAACACTTTCAGCAGATGCAACTAGTTGTTGGGGTTGCAAGCGGTCGGCTGCATTACATTCGGGATCCCGCGTGTTCAGCGCCCTGCCACTGATGCCTCGTCGATTGGTAGGTCCAGCCCGGCTGCAGACGTGCCCTGACGCTACAGAGGCAGCGACTCTTTTCTAAGGATCTTATTTATATTCGCCGTATTGATTGGGTTTGCCTTTTATATCTACGGCCATGTTTGAGAATGGTAGATGGGGGTGGGGGGATGAATGACTTCCTAGCTCTCGAGAACATAGTAGCGTCGGGGGTCGAAGAAAGAGTTGGCTAAGATAAGTCTGATAGCAAAGACAAAAGAGAGCAGCTTGGTACAAGTAAGTAGCTCCGCCCCTGAGGTTGAGAAACTTCATATAAAAGCCTACTTCACTTGGCTCGGTGCCAGAACAATTCCCGCACCAACGCAAAGGCGCGGGACTTACAAAATACAAAAATACGTTTCTATTAAAACCAACATACGTGAGGAGTAAAATAAATTTTCCTGATAATAATTGTTATATTATAAATAAATAATATTGTATTACAAATAATTGATGAAGTGCCACTTCACCTACTTCCCCTGAATAGCCGCCACTGCTGGATTATTATTATTTAATAATTTCAACGATCAAACAATACATATTAATTCTTTTAGAAAACATTTATTTACACATTTGATCGTTGAAATGTTAATCTGATTAGCTAATCTAATTTTAAACAACGGAAGAAAGTAAGGTGGATTTAATCCGATTTCTTTTTTCAGGAAATGAAAAAATTTATATTTCAGCAACTTAAAAATAAATATAGTCTTTTCGTTTGTATGGTATTTTGCGACTTTAAAAAAAGAAAAACAAAAGTATTAACAAAAAGAATTAGAAATTAAAAATT
>JAFIDM010107700.1:0-19079 GCA_023159025.1 Thereuonema tuberculata | reverse complement strand
AGAACAACAACCATCTGGCATTCGGAGTTCTTATGATATGGCGTGAGTCAAGCAACCACACCACAGACTGTTATTTCTGTTTATCGTATGTCACCGGATTTTCCTACAAAACTCGTGCATCTATAAAGTATCCAGACGTTCCTTCAGTTTCAAAACCAATTCCACATGATCCCGTCGCTTGTCCAATACCAATAGCACCTACAGAATACTCAAGAAAGAAACAAGAAAGTTCTCTTTCATCTTCCGGCATCGTATCAGACCCTGACTACCAATCTATAGAAGATATTCATTGGCAACGCTGATCTCTGTGTCCTTGTACGGGACCTACCACTAACAAAAGGTCAAGCTGAACTGCTCGGTTCATGCCTTAAAGAATTTAATTTGCTTGCACCGGGTACAACAACTTCAGATTTTCGCCACAGACACAAAGAACTTGCGAAATTCTTTGCAATGAGTGGCACTATTTGCTACTGTACGGACGTTCAAAGTCTCATGTCAAGCCTCGGGGTGGAACATAACATTACAGCATGACGATTGTTCATCGGCTCATCAAAAACAAGTTTGACAGCAGTATTATTACACAATGGAAACTAATATGCATCAGTACCGGTTGGATATTCTATCCACCAGAAAGAGACATATGAAACTATGTCGCTGCTTCTTGAAAATATACGCTATCACGAGTATAAATGGTGTATCTCTGATGATTTAAAAGTTATCACAATTCTCATGGGAATGCAGATAGGATACACTAAGTACTGCTGTTTTATCTGCGAGTGGGACAGTAGAGATAGAAAGCACCACTACATAAATAAAAATTGGCCAATCAGAACCACAATGCAGCCAGGAAATAAAAATGTTCTTCGTGTGCCGTTGATTGACCATGACAAAGTTATCATGCCACCACTTCACATCAAGCTAGGGCTCATGAAGAATTTTGTGAAGAACTAGACAACGACTCAGATGCTTTTCGGTACCTGTGCAATAAGTTTCCAGAGTTGAGTTATGCGAAAGTGAAAGAAGTTGTGTTCGTAGGTCCACAAGTAAGGAAGGTAATTACTGACACCCACTTCCAAGACTTACTGAATGATACTGAAAAAAATGCATGGGTAGCATTGAAATCAGTTGTAGCCAATTTCCTCGGAAATTATAAATCTGCTGACTATGTAAATGTTGTGAAGAAGTGTATCAGTGCGTACAAATAGCTGGGTGTCAACATGTCCCTCAAAATTCATCTCCTCGTCTAACATCTTGACTTCTTCGCCGAAAACCTAGGTTCTGTCAGTGACGAACATGGTGAACGTTTTCACCAGGACATCTCGGTGATGGAGTCACGGTATCAGGGTCGATGGAGTGCAGCAATGTTGGCTGACTACTGCTGGACACTTCAGCGTGACATGCCAAATGCTCAGCACAAACGCAAGTCTACAGCCAAGAAATTCAAACCAAACACACCTTAGATTAAGAAAGTATTTTCAGTGTGTGTGGATTTTATGTGTGAATTATATCTTGAACTAGATGTTACTATATTGTATATGTATCATGGGACTCAATCTCACTATTTTCTTAGCTAATGCCATGTTCATTAGTACTCCATGTAACAATAATTGTTCTAGTGAAATATAAATGGTCGAAGGAGTATATCTTAAAAACGGTGGGTGATAGAGACAAATAGTTTGCAAATTTTGAATCAGCACGTTTCACTTGTCTTAGAACAAGTGTTGGGTACCAAGATATGCGTCACTTTTTAAAATTTGTTTTTCAGTGTAATTACAATTCACAATAACTACCTCATAATTTTCCCTTGCCTTTCGCTGTGAGAAGTACTGGTCACATACGAAGTAATTTCGGATCCTTCGTTTCATCCGATCTTCTCCCCATCCAGATTCCATCTCACCGTCCTTATACAATCTTCGTTCTCAAGACAACAAAATACACACGATCATTTTCTGTGTAATTCTTGATTGTGCAACCAATCATTGTAATGCTGCATGCTACGAACAATGACTCTTAACACTGCGGTCTTATTCTTCTCATTTTATTATTAAATGAAAAGATTTTTCCATCGCATTTGTATGTTGTTATTTTTATTCACTTTTTCTTTTAAAAGAAAAACAATGACTATTTAAACGTCATGGAAAGTGTTTTACGTGTGTTTTACGTTAACATGGAATGACTGGGATCTGGCCACCACAGTTCTAATAAAATACATAAATATAAATACAATGAAATGCGAGCGCTTTCGAGGTGATCTACACCTCGTTCTCAAGCGGAGAAATGAATAAGTTATTCATTCTCCGCTTGAGAACGAGGTGTAGATCTGTGGAAGGAAATAAACGGAAAGAACCGATATCTATCCCCTACAGATTAATGGAGGTGTCATGTTATTAACCCTTACTCCAGCAGATATTACTTGTTGAAGCTAGCTATTAAAACTTTCGTGTGAAACTAAAGTGTGCAAAAAAAAACAAAAAAACTAAGAGAGATCTTTAAAACAAATAGATATATATTCTGTTCAAAGGTACGTTTACAAATATATCCAGATCCAAATTCACTTGTATGAGTTTACCACTTATAAATCACAGCTTTCTGAATTATCCTGTTATAAACCTTGATAACTCTCTATCTAGATCATATAACAAAAAGTCTCTTTACTTAATCTTTAATTACTGTTGTTTTGAAGTCTTGAATCTCTAACGTTACACTTCTTAGTTGTATTTGCTAAACTCCTATTCGTGGAAGAACTTGTGATGGTAATTGTATTCATGTCTTTTGGACCGTCCGTGTTAGATAAAATCAAACGTTTACTTACAAATGCTGAAGTTGTATTATCTTCGGTCTAATCTTTCAATATCCAGTTACTTATTTGGATGAACGAGTTTGTCTTCGGATTCTTCAACCCTCGAGTCCTTTGGAACGTTGAATCGCATGTCGGATTATCTCTTAGATCCTTTTCACCGAATCAAACTTCATATCTGCACTTCGATACATATCGGGCATGATCATGTATTACTTATGGCAGGAACTAGAAATGTTTACTTAAGGCAATTCCTAGTATCTTTTAACGAAAACACTTATGAATACATCTTTGTTTACTCATCGAATCCACATTTTCTTCCGTCGTCATTGGAATCCATTCATCAGCAACAATACAACTCGAGTTCACTGTTACAACAATCATCACTGCTTAGCGTTAAGCACATCATCTTTTTATTACACAATGATTGTTGCTATGTTCACTTGTCTTTATCTTTGGATTATTTCGGATTGCATTAACTGGCCTTAGAATTGTCCTTCGTTTGAATTTAGTCCAGAAATAGTTCAAGTAAGTATTTCCTACTTCAAACTTACAAGATCACCTCGAAAGCGCTCGCATTTCATTGTATTTATATTTATGTATTTTATTAGAACTGTGTGTGGTGGCCAGAACCCAGTCATTCCATATTCAAACATCATTATCCATTTATGTATATCTTCTGAAATACTCAATATTCAAATACTCAATATTCAATTTTCAAACCCAATAGTTTAAGGCCGCTTTAGACGTACCATTTCAACAGGCAATCTGAGCACCATCGTCGCACCATCGCGGGATGGAAAGCATATTGCCCCTCCGGCTCTAATTTAGAATATATTATATTTTCAAAGCGATGGCATGCCATCTCAAACGAGCCATCTAATACCAACGCTCCTGGTGGAGAATTGTAGAACTTGAAGTCGAATCGATTTGTATCGTTTATTCGAAATTACTGACTACAAAAAGGATTTTCATGAATGGAGGTCATCTTTTCCTTATGTTTTCGTAGATGCTTCCAGAAAAAAAGCTACATTTTAACCAAAAATAACAGAATTCTGCCTGAAAATTTAATTGATGACCGATTGAAATCTCGGAAACATATCGTCGTTGCTCGAGATTTAACGAGAACTATCGAAGCTTAAAACAACGATACGCAAAAAGATGAAAAAATGAAATATATCCTATTTTAGTTAATTAAAAACTTAATTTCTAATTTTAATTAAGTAATTAATTCTTTCATCTATTCGATGCATTGAATAAATGATTTTTATGTAAATCAATGCTATTTTTTTGTTGTTAAAACGTAGTGTAACAAATTGTCAATGGTGACAATTGAGTAGTGTAAATTTCCGTCTGATGGAAGGCGATATGGAACATATGTAAGACGGAGTTTTTAAAGCTTTTTCTTCACTGATCATCGAATGGCACGTGTAAAGTGGCCTGTAATCCATTAACATCACAAGTTTTTTGTAAAAATTTCGCAATATGTGGGACAATATTTTTGAAATTACTCTAATAACTAGATATATTCTCAATGAGCTATCGGAAAGTGAAGGTTGGACTACAAAGGTTTAATGACCCCGGACTAACAAGGGAACCTCTCGAACCTTATAATCGTAGATTTTAATGAAACTTTGCTGAATGAATCATTAGATTGTGTTTATAAAATGAAATAAATCTTAGATGCGGAATCGACCTCGAAGGACCACTTTTTTGGGGCCAAAAATGTTCGAATATAGTTCGTTTTACCTCTGAAACACTAGATGGCGCTAATGACTTCTTGCTAACGTCTATATCTAGTAGTTTCCTATACATTCTAATAGCTAAGTTAAGCGGCGCCATCTGTTGTTGACTCGTGATATAAACTTAATCAAGGTCTTTGTTTTGTTTTAAATTTAAAGTTTTCAAATTCGGAAAGATTCTTAAACGTAAATTAGAAAGAATCAGATATAAGAAAAAACTATATATTTGATTTGGCATTAATTTTTTTTTAGTAGCTTAAAAATGAGAGCTGCGTAGAAGGTGTCTGAAGTAGTCAAGTACATTGAGAGTTTATAATTTCGAGAGTCAAATCCGTGGAAAGGATGTAATTTTTTTAATAAATATTACTATTTCAAATTTAAGTGTTTTTATTGTCTTAATTTTTTACATTTCTTTTTTCACTAAATTAATCACATAAGACTATTTTTTTCCATTTATCTTTATGTTAAGATAAAGAAAAGAAAAGAAATAAAAAAGAACTTATTATTAGGAAAAAGAAGAAAATATGAGAAAAATAATACTTATTAAAATAATAAAATCTTCCGACCGATTTGTGACTGGAAGTTATAAGCTCTCAATGATCTGCACTGGACTACAAATAGAACCTTCTACGCACCTCTCATTTTTAAGCAATTAAAAAAAAATAATGCCAAATCAAAGGAGGAGACTGTTTAATAAAGGACCCAATGCACAAAATATTTTATTGAAGTAAATCATCAGTACTTTTAATTCATAAAAATGATTTGAAATTCGTTAGATTCAACGCGTGCTGTGTTTTTGACGCCGATGAAATTGAGTTGTAAATGAAATTGATTTATCAATATATTATACATCATAACCAACTAATGTAGAAGGTTTTCTCTTATATCTGATTTTTTCTAATTTACATTTAAGAATCTTTCCGAATTTGAAAACTTTAAATTTAAAACAAAATAAGGACTTTGAATAAGTTTATATCACGAGTCAACAACAGATGGCGCCACTTAACTTATCTATTAGAATGTATAAGAAACTACTAGATATAGACGTTAGCAAGAAGTCATTAGCGCCATCTAGTGTTTCAGAGGTAAAACGAACCTATATTCGAACATTTTTGGCCCCAAAAAAGTGGTCCTTCGAGATCGATTCCGCATCTAAGATTTATTTCATTTTATAAACACAATCTAATGATTCATTCTGCAAAGTTTCATTAAAATCTGCGATTTTAAGGTTCGAGAGGTTCCCTTGAAAGGTCAAGTCGGGTTATAGCCCACTTGTACTAAAACAAAAAAGACAAAAACAAAGATTCTAATTACTCATTTGACGGATAGACACTAGGACCTGCGTTGAGAAGAAGTCATCTGGAAAAACATTCGAACTCCGCTTGAGGTCGAATCCAACTCCTCCTATTCGCTGTGAAATGCAGTATCACTTGGTTCCGCCAATAATTATAATAAAATAGTTATAAAATACTGTTACATCATAATTCAAAAAATCATCTCAATGTCGATGTAAATCATCTGTTGAAACCTTTGGGAAAGTTTTCAATTCATTCACAGAATTTTGTAAAGTTATACCGTAATAAGTAGATTATCTGGAAGTGTAGAATTCAAAAATATATATTTTAATGTAGGAGTTAAAACATTAAATTTCAGAAATCAATTATTTCATTAGTATTTCACAATTCCTAATGCAGTAGCCGTAACATTGCGTCCTCTAATTAAAATATTAGAAACAAATTATAAGCCTAAACCCTTTGTTTTCTAAATTTATGTGTGAATTGAGGTCACATTTGATTCTTAGAAATATTTGATTTACCCAATTGTTTTGAATAATCGATATTCTATTGTATATTCTTTAAACAATGTTCAGAATCCTTTTTTTCTGTGTTTTGTTATATATAAAGTTTATATATAACGTTTGGTAAAAAATGGATTTTATTTTATACTGTATATATAGGGAAAGTTGCAAAAATCGCGTCGTATTCCAAATCGCATCTTTACCAATTTACAAATGATGGTTACTGCCATCTACTGGGTGAAAAGTAAACCACACTGAGCTCCAATGATTCCACTGTAGTTTGATTGTTGTAGTTCACTTGCTCTTAGTTGTGTGCGTCCTCAAATGAAATTCTGCATTTTCGTTTAATATTTTCATTATTTTTGCAATGTTTTGGTACTGACGGAAGCTGGAATATTTTCATTTCACTGTCAGATTTAGATATACTTGTATGAAACATATTCGAGCGCATAGATTGGTTATTATTCTCTTGTAAGAGTTATCAGAAGACACTTTTCTCAAAATGGCGCCGTCTTTTAAATCACACCAGTGCGATTTTAGTAACTATTTTGGAAAACTCATTAAAAAAATCTAAATAGGTGTAGACAAACAGATGGGGAAAAAAGCCTAAATACACTTATCTTTTTTGGTGATAAGATCCATTCATTTCCGTTTCAATTCCTTTTTAATATTAACTCGCTTTTCATTTTGTCACGATTTGTTTTTGTGACTGTTTTTTTTTTCCCCTTGTTTTTTGGGATTGTTAGTTTTTTATTATCTTTCTCGTGCACGCAGGAATATTTTTTAAGTCAATCGCTGTTATGTCTGTTAAGCATTTTCTTTGTTAAGTCCATGGCAAGGAGTGTTAAGTAGTTTCGATTGTTGGTGTGAAAAAGCGAAATAACAACCAAAAAAAACCCTGTGTTAGTCGTAAAATAAAAAAAAAAAAAATATCAACGAGTCGTTGCCCGACTTTGGATGAAAAATAGTGGAATCCGAAGTATATGCTGGAAGACTTCAGGTAACCAGAGTATGGATAGACTGAAGCTAATATATCCCCCCAGCCAAGTCGAAATGAATATTTCGAATGGATACGGTACGGAGCTGACGCCATTTTGAATGTTTACAGATCACGATATGGAGCACTTGTTTTTCCCTGGCAGAGTGGCGTATTTGAACGAATACATAATCTACGAGAATGGAATTTCGTGCATCGGCAGGAGAAATAAGTGGTCATTTTATTTTCACTAAAGCTGGGAGAATTACACAAATCTATCCTGAACTCATTTTGGATTCAAGGTTTATAAGAAAGAGCAAAGATTTATTTTAACTCAGAGACTTGTTCTATAAGAAATTTCTACGAGTTTTTGGATCAAGACGATTATCATTTATGTTGCACGTAGTGAATCCAAGGAAGATTCTAGCCAGCCAAGAGAACTTTGTAACCTTTTAAATCACGAACCCTTAATAAACTGTTAGTGTTTTTGGAACCCGCCCGGTCCTATTTTATGATCTGATCTCATTTCAGATCTTGATTATTTGTCAATCAATAGTTTTTTTATTTAGCATGTGTGCATTTTTTTGTTTTTTTGAAGGGGAAATAGAATTTTACCTAAAAATAAGTTGGACTTAGAATTTTAAGTTATGCTTTTTTTTCCTTCTTTCTTATATTTATGCTTTCTTATATTTATTGTATATTTTCTTTTGTTTTTTTTCAGAGTATTTAATTAAAGCGTATTTTTAATCTATAGTCTATTGAGATTTCTTCATTCTTTGTCTTTTCTGATCTTTTAATGGGCCCAGCAGGGTCAGGAAAGTCTTTACTTCTTACTGCATGGTGACAATTTCTATGGCTGTTTTGTCATTTCATTTCACTTCATTTCGTCAATTGTTTATTTGCCATCCTTTGTAATTCAGTTGGGTCATTGTTAGCAATAAATCATATAGTATTAACATAACGATTTATTTGATTAACATCATTTTCCTTGGATGCCATACGTATTTCAAACCTTTAAAGAGACCAGTTGAGTAAATGGCACCATTGTTAAAGTTTTATATTAAAATAAAAATAAAATAATAAAAGAAGAGTAAAAAAATCACAAAAAAATTATATATTATATCTTAAATAACAACATAAATGAAAGTATATTGATTTCAACATTATCTCATAAATTAAGGATCATTTATGGCGTTTTGTTAAAATTGGTACGATTTACGTAACCTTGCTCTGTGTGATTTGTGTAGGTGTGTACCTAATAACTTTTGAACCGCTGTACGGATCCTCTTGAAACTTTGTATGAAAATCTGACCAAGGAGGGGTCGACCTAACTATGTTTTTTCAAATGATTTCTTATCGAGCAATTAGCAAGTGAAGATGACAAAATTCCTTTAATAAGGCCCTGAAATCTAAACAAAGCATTTATATTCTATTTCTGTTAAAATTTTGATGTCTTAAAATCCTGAATCGAGCAATTTTTTGAATCCATCTAAAATTCTGGAAATTTAAATATGAACGTGTCAAGCATGTGGGATTTCTATTTTCTTGTTTTTAATTTTCAAAATATTCTGTAAATACTTACATTAAAATTCAAAAACAGCAAATTTTTAGGTTTTTTCTGAGGTATTTTCAACTGAAAAAAAAAACTTAACGATAACCTGAAATGATAAAACATTTGTAAAATAATGAGTTGAAGTCAAAATATTTAAAAATAGTGAGCACACACATTTAATAAACGAATTGTAGGTACAAGTCAAAAACATTGAAAGGTAAAAATACTTTATAGGACAGGACAGTTTCAACCCCCGAAATGGTGGGTTTTACTTATAGACATCTCCGGAATTGACCATGTGGTTAACATAACCAATTGAATGAGTAGAATTAAGGTAAAATTCATGAGAGAAAAAAATTGAAATCAGGGGATGGGAAGGAGGGAAAGTTCCATTGTGTTGTTGTAGATGGAGATTCACATAAAAACGAAATTAAAATAGTAAAATTATGTGGATAATAGGAGAAATGGAGTAAAAACAAAGTAATGGTGTCACAGAACTACAGACATCAATAACTCCTGTGGTGACGAAAGATGCGCTTTCATATATAATGCATAACACATTTACAGATAATCACATCCAATTAAACACTATATTAGCATTAATTGATGTTCTATTTCACAATTAATATTTTTATTTCGAAAACACTATACACAATCAAAACAAAGGTCTATTCATGGGCCTGTCGGCTTTGGTGCCTTTGCTGATGTAGTTCTTCAATATATAGAGCATATAGCATTAAATCAATTAAAAAATGAAAGTATCTTCTTCTTTAAACGGTATGTCGATGATTTATTCATCATCACCGATCAAAAAGACGTACAAACTATTTTCGAGACCTTCAATAATATCAACTCCAACATTAAGTTCATAATTGAAAAGCAACTCGAAAATAAAAGCTTAGCATTTTTAGAAGTATTTGTGTCTCCCAAGAACAATCGGAACAGTACATCATGTTATAAGAAACCTATGTCATCGGAAAAAACTATCCATTTCAGTTCGAATATCTCTATACATCTCTATACAGAAACAAAATCTAATAACCATGAAATTGAGAAATGCGTTTCTGTTATCTTTAGATGAAGAAAAATTGCAAGAAGAACTTAAAAGAATCAAACAGTTTTTCTTAGATAATAAATATCAAACAGGTTTTGAAAATAATTCTATAAGGAAAGCTACACAAAATATTTACAATAATATTAAAACAAACAAAGCTGATCACCATTCCTTATTTTAAGAGTCTAGACAAACAATTAAAAAATATTTTTAAACACACCGATATCCAAATAACTTACAACAACTTGAATAGAATTCAACTAAATAACCAGATAAAGAACCACAAAAACAATATGGACTAAAGGAACTGTCTATGTCATCAAGTGTAAAAAAAAAATAACGCTTCTACATAGGAGAACGTAGACAAAAATTAAAGAAACGTGTCTACCAACACCATTATGCGTGAAGGAATTTTAATACCGTTAGTTCGTTAGTCTCTGTACTTGCTATAAAAGAAGACGACTCCCACCTTCTTAATGAAACTAAACTTCTAAAGAAATGTAATAATGACTTTAAAAGGAAATGGGTAGAAAGCTATTGGATTAATTTCTCCGATTCTTACAATAAACAATTACCCATCCAAAATATGATGCATTATTTCAATTACCTGAAAGATAAAAATAAAAAGATCACCAATAACAACAAATTCATTGTTGTATTATAAGTTCTTTTTTATAAACTTTTTTTATTAAAAAATATTTTTGACACATTATTATGATTTAATCAAATTAAAAAATTCCCTTTCTTCCTTAATTTTATTTTTATTTTCCCTTTTTTAGATTTCATCTCATTTTTTCTTTTCAATCCTTTTTTAATTTTTAGTTTTTTTTTCCTTTGTTTTTGTTTTAATTTTCATTTCACTTTTTATTCATTTTTCCTTATCTTTTATTTTTATTTACTTTTTCATTGCACCATTTTTTTTTCCTCCATTTCTCCCATTATCCACATAATTTTATTATTTTAAGTTCGTTTCCATGTCAATCTCCGTGTACTACAACACAATGGAACTTTCCCTCCTTCCCGTACCTCGATTTCAATTTTTTTCTCTCATGAATTTTACCTTAATTCTACCCATTCAATTGGTTATGTTAACCACATGGTCAATTCCGGAGATGTATGTAAGTAATACCCCTTCTTCTACCCCTCCAAGCTGAAGAAAACCCACCATTTCAGGGATTGAAGCTGTCCTGTTCTGTTTATTTTTACCTCTTTAAGTTTTTAACTTGTACCTACAATTGGATTTTTCTATGTGTGCTCACTATTTTTAAACAATTAGTTATATCTATATTTCAACCCGCACACGTGAAAAGGATCTTCTAATTCAAAATATTTATTATCAGTGCAATAGTTATTTAAAAAAAAAATTAAAATTGTGTTTTTTAAAATTGTTTGGGATTAGATTTTTATTTTCGTGCTATCAAATATTAATAATTAAAAAGTTTTCATTAAAGACTAAATGCCGTTCCAGCATGGCCGAGCGGTCTAGATGGCGGTCTGCCGAGTGGCCGTGGATTCGGAACCGGGGTTCGAATCCTTGTGGTGACATGACTGTTTCTTTCTTCCTCTGTGTTTCGTCCGTTTCTCCCTGGGACTTACAATCTCAAGGTTTTCCTGCACGAAATGTCAATCTCGTCACACCTTCTTGACTTTCACTAGCTTCGCCCTGACATTCCTAGGTTAAGCTAGTTCCGTGGTCCCTTGTTCGCCTAATTCGATAAAGGATAGACTTTAAATATCATGCAAATTCATTTCGTTTCCAAAAATAAATTGGAAGCTTTTTTTTATAGAAATAGATTTTAATAGATTTAATAATTTTCGAGTTTTAATTTAATTAATTACATAATGTTTTGAAAATGCAAAACAAGAAAATTAAAATCCCAGATGCTTCACAAGTTTTCAGAATTTTAGATGCACAGGTAAAAGGAAAAAGGTTTGCGGTTGGCTGAATTACTTGAGTCAACACTTTAAATGATGAATATCCTTTTAAATGTTTTCCTCATGATTTGATCGGAATAAAATTAAACCGATTTGGATAAATTTAGAAAATAGTTCTGATTTTACATACATTTAGCCGCTTATTTTGGCACCAACTTTAAGTTAAAAACAAAAATTCTAAGAACATTTAAAAATCATTTAAAAAGCACTGCAACGCGTTTCAGAACCTCTGTAACCCTAATTCCTTTATCAAGCGTAAAAATTTCCCCTACCTTTTTTAAAAACGTCCCCCCTTCTTTTCCTTCCCTTGTTGTGGGAATCGTCAGCGTGAGAAAAGCTAGTTCTCTTTCCGGTAGTGTTATAAATACTGCTTACCCCCTGGTGACGAACTATCAAAGTGCTCAACGGAAACAGTTGTCTGCTACTCCATCTACAACGCTGTAACTATTATTCTCCTTAATAATTTACAAGCCATACTCCAACACATTTTTGATCGAAAGATCCTGGTTATAACTACTTTTTGTGCGCATCATTGCCGACTCATAGAATTCACGCAAATACCTGTTCTTATAAACCCCCAATATCATAACGTTTTCCATGTCCAAAGAATGTTCCGTTGCTGAACAGTGGGCTGCCGTGCCGTATGCCTCATTTGCAACTCTCACCGCATCCTTATGCTCTCTAACACGTACTTCTAATTCTCTTTTTGTATTTCCGATGTAAATACACTTCCTGTTATCCGCGCTGTCAGACTTAAAAGGTATTTCATATACAGCCCGTTGTCCTTTTAAATGTGAATACTTATTGTCTCCCTTCTTTTTTTTCTATTATTGAAATGTATTACCTGGTTTACAGGGAACAACAATATCCACGGCCATTAAAGTCGGCTTTATGCACCTAATTTAGTCTTCATCATACTTAATCGAAACGAACCTTATATATCTACATGACCTGACACTATGACATGTGTTCAATGTGTTGTCTATCTTATTGCTCCCATAGGCCGCATGCTTGTTAGTCCTTTCAAATCTCCTGAAATATCTATCCACGACTTTCTCGGGAAACTCATTGGTCATGAAGATCTCTTTGATATAACGGTACTCCTTAACCAGTTCCTTCACATTGGAACAAACCTTCCTCGCTCTGTTTAGCACCATAAACACGGAATTCTTTTTATAGCTATAGCTATAACAACGACATCCATAAATGGAATACATCCTGCCTTGTCTTCTTCCATAGTATATTGTATTCACTTACTTATACTTTTAAAATCCGCTACGACACTTACTACATAATGATCATTAATATCCAGGAAAGTATCATCCACGTACCTGCATAAAAAGTAGATATTGTGGTATACACTATCAATTGAGCACACCTGGTATTCTGAAAAGTTCATCATCATTCCGCTAATACCACGGAATATGACAGGCCCATTAATATTCCTGAACTTTGTTAAGTGAAACGTTTGTTAAACTCTAGTATTGTATGTGAAACAATTAGTCAATTAACTGTAAGACCCCTTTAATGTTGAGTAATGTCTCCATTTGTCTAAGTTCACTGTCTCACTCATAAGTGTAGCCTAAAGCCTGATTAACAATAGCGGACATAAATGAAGTGTAGAAATTGACTACATCAAGCGAGATCATCCTTATGCTTGGGATTACATCATTACTTCTTAGTTATTCAAGCAGCTGGTCGCGATTACCTATGGAGAACTTAGATTGGAATTTGAACTTTCTAACTTGTCCCGCCATTACTTTTGACAAACACATAATAGCTTTGTTCTTGCAGTTGATGACCTGTCTTATTTTATAAAGACCCCTTCCTTACTTTTATGAGTTTTTGGCAGACCCTTAAACCAAGGGAGCGATCAGTTAAGAGCCATACATTCCTTAACCACATTATCTTGGACAAATCCTAAATCTCGTGCCTGTTCTAATTTTTAATTGATATCCTTAATGATTTGTGCCTCCGTGTTCCCCAACGCACAAAATCCGATTTGCTCATGAATAAATTTTTTGCACTTACTGATATAATCAACCGTGTCAGTAATAACTAACGCCCCCACCCCTTGTCCGCTTCAACGAAGGTGACCTTATCATTATAACTGGAGTGTCAATAGTTCCCTGTAGAGATTTTCTTTTAACGTCAAGCGTGTTCTTTTTTTGGTTTTAAAATTCCCTATTATTCTTCCGATATTCCTTCTAACCTTAGTTCTTTCCATCGCATAAGGTACAAACCTAATTTGGGATTCTAGGCAGGTAAGTGATTCCACAAAATGTACCTTCTCATTTCCAAGATTATATTTCAGACCTTTTCCCAATACCTCCATTTGTAATGGGATAAGCTCCATTTTCCTGTCGTTAACGATTTTTTTTCCATGTAGTTTCAAATTATTTTGGCAGAACCAGCTCCTTGACCCCACTATTCTTCCTAATTTTGCAAAATGTCTACCTGATATGACGTTTCTGGCATTGAGGGCTGTCATTGCCCCTTTTTTAAGCAACCAACCAAATTCCTTCTGATTCAAGATAGTCTCAAAAAATAGAGAGAGCCTTCATGACCAATAAGTTTCCCGAGAAAGTGGTGGATAGATATATCAGGAAATTTAAAAGGATTAACAAGCATGGGAGCTTGTTAATGGGAGCAACAAGATAGGTAAGACGATGAGCACACGTCATAGTTTGAGGTCATGTAGATATACAAGGTTCGTTTTGATTAAGTATGATGAAGACTAAATTAGGTGCATAAAACCAACTTTAATGGCCGTGGATATTGGATTACCTGTAAACCAGGTAATACCATTTCAATAATAGAAAAAAAAGAAGGCAGACTATAAGGATTCAAAATTAAAAGTGCAAGGGGCTGCATATGGAACACTGTAAGTCTGACAGTGCTGATAATAGGAAGCGCATTTATATCGGAAATACAAAAAGAGAATTAGAAGGCGTGTTAAAGAGGTAAAGCATACGGTGAGTTGCAAATGAGGCATACGGCACGGCGGCCCACTGTTCAGCGATGGGACATTCTTTGGACACGGAAAATGTTATGATATTGGAGGTTTATAAGAACAGGTATTTGCGTGAATTCTACGAGTAGGCAATGATCCGCAGAAAAAGTAGTTAGAACCAGGATCTTTAGACCAAACATGTGTTGGAGTATGGCTTGTAAATTATTAAAGAGAATAATAGTTATAGCGTTATAGATGGAGTAGCAGACAGCTGCTTCCGTTAAGCACTTTGATGGCTCGTCACCAGGGGTTAAGCGGTAATTATAGCATTCCTTGAAAGAGAACTGTCTTTCCTCACGCTGACGATTCCCTTAACAAGGGAAGGAAAAGAAGGGAGGACGTTTTTTAAAAAAGATAGGGAAAATTTTTATGCATGATAAAGGAACCCGGGTTGCAGGGGTTCAGAAACGCATTGTGATGCTTTATAAATGTTGTTTAAATGTTTTAAAAAAAATTTTTTTAACTTAAAGTTTGTGTCAAAACAGTTGGCTAAGTGTATTTAGAAACAGGAACGTAAAAGTCTGAAATTCTGATTTTAATTAATGTTTTTGTCAAAAGATGGAAAATTTATATTCAACAGAGATTCTAAATCTTTAAGTATGATGACAGGAACTTTGTTTTGTGTCATTTTCGGGACTTCATAAAAAAAGAACGTTTTCAAAAATAAAATTAAAAGTAAAAACTTAAAAAACTTAAAATTACAATCTAATTTTTCTTAGAAATGTTTTTCGTTTAATGTCTCGTAAACTTTAAATTACTTTCATGCCTTAGTTTTCATCTCAGAGATGTTTATAATCTATCAAGAAGAAATATGGTTTAATGTTTGTTTTCTTTGCATTTTTCTACAATAATTTTACTGAAAATAAAATGAAAAAAAAAATCATGATTCCCAAAATTAGAAAGTCATATTTAAACAATCTTCGAAATAGAAATTGAGGAAATTATTGCAAATTTAAATGATTTAAACGATTTGTAAATGATTAATTTCAAATTTTTATTTATTTTTAGGAGAGCTACTGGAGGTAAGGATTAATTTATAATTTTATATAAACGAATATATATCCATAGAAAACAAAGAATCAACGGAGGAACTGTTGAAATTGTGTTTTATTATAATGCAAAGTACATGCGTCTAGCGTCTCTAAATAGTTGACGAGCTTACCACTAGGGTAAGAACTTGTGGTTGCCTAGCAACGTTACTTTACTGCTGCTTATTGTGTGTATTATGTCGACTGAATAGTAAAATAATTTATAAAATTAAGTTTATATGGTACCAGTAGTCATCCATTCAAAATATCGATTGCAAAAGACGAGATCGAGCTCACTTCAAGGGAAACAGACTGTCACAATTACAAACTTTAAAATAAACAAAACAACATTGAGATATGTGTGTTTTTGTCTTATATATCGATATTATGTTTCTTCGTGTTATCAAAGTTTCTCTCTTGGACCTTCAATAGGTGATCATTTAAATATCTCTTGTAGTAAAACGTGCAGTTTTTCATGAGAATGAGTGATACCACTGTTTTTGGCATGAGCGATTTATATTCTAAGCAGTTTACGATTCTCAGCGTTGGAGGTCACGCACATCCCTTGTTAGAGACTTTTTTGCCTATATGTGTCTATTATTTAGATTTTTTACACCAAAAGTTAATAATATGTCAGTTTTGAATTTTTAAAATACTGGGACATCAAACGCTACTCTAATGATTGAATGACCCATATAAGAACCCTTAAACAATGGTATATCCAATCAAATGGTTGAAACATATATAGTCAAAATTTAGCATCCGAAGAAATTCTAGAGAATGACCTAACTTAATTTTATATATCTTTCAATTGTATAGTTTAATTTGTGAAATTGTAATATGGCAATTATGAAAAATATTTTAAATTTATGTTTTATATTTATGTGAAGATAGGCTAAATCGAAATATTTATTTTTATATTGATTATTCTTAAATTTTATATTTCGATTCTATGATAGAAAATTGAGATAAGCAATGCGTAAATGTTTTTTTTTCATTGAATTTCCAGTGAAATAACAGCCCTAGACAATATAATTTTCATTCTGCTAGTTAAAAGTTAAAAAAAAAAGTTACCAAAAGAAAGTTATCCCCAAAAAATGTTTTGGAAACCCAGATTAGTTTAAATGAATAAATTAAAATAAAACTGAATTCTATTACCTGCTAATTGAATAATAGATAAAATGAATTAGTTAAATATTAAGTTACGTATAATTACATTTACTATTATGTTCGCTACTGTTCATAAAAAAACAGAACACTTGAACCAAGTCGAGCTACGACTTTAATTTTTACAGAATAGGATCATTAAACAAAGCAGAACAAATGATTAACCTTTCGAATCATAGGCTCATGTGTACCACTTCTATTCAAATCAGATTCAAATCGCGCAATGTCTCAAACGGTAAACGCCCTCAACCTGTTACAAACTCCGCGTGGCTCGGTCGACATGTCAGTGCTTGGTCAGCTGAGGTAAAGATGCCGCGTCGTCGTCTGAGACATAAGCGAGATTACATGATTGACATGCAATGTTTTCCTCTGGTAGATTTGTGTTCAGTTCGTGTGAGGCGCACTGTAGCAAGCAGGGAATGGTTAAAAGGATAAGAAGAGAAGATTCAGATGTCGTACACAGACAACCGCCGTGGGACAACGGTCATCTCATAAGAGTGTATTTGCATGGCCGGTCTGCATCATGAACGTCGTTGGGACAGCTGTGGCGAACTCCGGCACATTCTCCCGTGTCAGATATAACAATGGTTATTACAGTTCAGGAAAGGAACAGCCCAACTCAGACTATCTCTGAAACCTTAGCAATGGACTGCCAAGCAGCAATTGTGCATTGAACGAAAGTAATGGCGTGACGAATGGCACAATATCGTATTTTCGGAAGAATCTCGCATCTGTTTAAGCCAAAATTTTGACTACAGACGACAGGAAGAGAGGTGTCGGAAAGAGTATATTTGCACCTGACAGTTAACACCGACACGAGGCATTTTTATCTGATGTTGTTGGTGGAAACAAAGATCACCTTCTGAGAGTCCAACAACTTAAGAAGTGCCCATTATATCAACGATGTTCTATGGCATTTCGCCCTTGGATACTTCTAGAGCCATACTTTAGACGGATAATTCCACTTCGCAGAAACAACGTTCTACTTCTTCAGGGACAACAACGTTCCACTTCTGCCGTGGCGGGCTATATCGCGAAATTTGTACTTATGAAAATCTCTAGGACATGCTCTAACAGATACAGTGATACAACTGTGCGTCTTTAACTTTTGATTAATTTTGGGCGTGACTCGAATATTTCTGGATGACTATTCCACAAGATACCATTCAAAAATCATAGCTGTAGCTTTCCTCCTTTCAGGTATTCTGTTTTTAATGAGCAGTGGTGTAAATGCAAAAGAAACATTATAAAGTGAATAGAAGTTTAGGAATCACGTATTTTCTTCTCTTCTATTCTATCTTCTCAAAAAGGTTTCTTTACCTACCTTGGAATTATGTTTTGATCACTTGAATAAAATTTTTTTAAAAAATAGTTTTAATTTTTTTCATCTTCATAATCTATATACTTATTAAAATTTCACAATTTTTTATATATTGAAAACGAAGAAACGAGTAAGTATAATTATAATATTTTATCAAAAATATTCAAGTCTTTAAAGTTCTATAACAATTCTGATCATGTGTACATAGATTGGATTACTGTATTCCTTTTTTATAAGAATTTTAAACAAATATTATTAATTACATTGAAATTAAAAATTATAGTCAAGGAAATAATTAAGTTTATGCTTTAAGATTGACTATAAAAAGTTGGATTTGGGTATAAGAAATTTAATAATGAAATATCTATAGTGATAGACAAATGTCGTAGATGGTTTAATGTTTAGTCAGATAAATAAATTTTTTTGTACCTTATTTTTTGGAAGTAATAAAGATAAAGGAATCTCGTATTGTTTTATGTTGTTAGGTTGTAGGAACTTAAGAAGTCGTAGGAGGATAGGAATATCATTGAATGCATAATATTTTTTTTAAAAGGGGAGGGTTGGGATAGTTGTAACATTTTTCATTTTTTTTTATTTTACTGATTATATTTACTCAACCAGGCAGTGAGTCAATTATTTTATCATCTTCAAATAAATGTTTTTAGAGATTCGAATCTGATGATATGATTATTATTG
>JAFIDM010107699.1:6785-19085 GCA_023159025.1 Thereuonema tuberculata | reverse complement strand
GGGTGAGTTTGGATTGAAATAAATATATATAATACATGACTAATCTCGACTCCCAGAGTTCTACAACTAATCAAAAATATGGAAAATTTCTTAAGAAAGAATGCTTCGTAATACTGTACAAATTAATGATGCGCGATCAAGCAGATCATAAGGATGTTGTTGTCATAACTTCTAAGTAATTGGATATTGATAAGTAAAAAGCATTGCAAGAATCTCTTGACCCGTTTTACATTATTCCGATTCACAAAAGTTTGAGCTATGAACTCTTCAAAGTTTGCAGTCATAAAATTAAATAAAAGTTATCGGATCCAGGCAGTTCTTATGCAGTTTCTTATTTGTCATTTCTGTAAAGGCTAACGATTAGTAAAATGTTCACAACGTAAAGCTAACTATACCAGATCTAATCACTTTAAATTTCCTCCATTTAATTTTTGGTAATTTGGAGCATTCATTTTGGGTCATCATATTCTCAATAGTTAGGCTTTAAAAATTCATCCTCATAAACCAGATATAATTAGATCTTGTTTAGCTTTGAAGTAATAGCTCATAATTTTGAATTTCGAGGTATATCTGGATATTACTGTTTGGATTATTATGACCACAGATTTCTATAACAGATAAGCATAAAGACAGACTGATAAATTGCATTACTTAAAATATGTCAAAGAAGCGTATAGGCCTATGCATTATTTTTCATTGACATTGAAAGGACTTTTTTTTTTTAAATTATTCAATAGTGTGGAGCAAAACTGTGCTTAGTAGATTTTCTTCAGTGTGTCATGATGTGGGATGTTAGCTCGAGTACAGTAATTGGTGACAATGTTTGTTTTGATTTCCATCTGCTCTTTAAGTTAAGCCAAATTCTTCTGCTGTTAATAATTTAATGTTGTCAGGACAGAAATGAATTTCCACACCCTGAATAGAGGCTATTCTTGGATTGTATACTTTGTAACCTGATTCAAGGAACTCTTACAAGCATTGAGCCCTCCCACTCAAGAATAATGCTAATATTAAGATTACTACTACATGTTGTTACTGAATTATTAAGTAACCAGCAGTAGTGTGGCTCAGTTGTGCCTCATCAATGTTTTTTTTTTTACAAGATTGTTGTAAGAGCCTCATTGAACAACTCTTGAAGCAAGGATAGAAAGATTGAAACAACACTCAATGCTCACTAATCTATCAATCTGTTTCTGGATATTAACGGTGTAACTCATATGTCTCCATTTTCAAATACATGTATGATTATGTCTTACTGTAGTCCAGGGATTATATGTCTGCTTGTGGAATTTGACATCAAAGCTTTCATGACATTGACGATATATTTTTTTATGGTTGATTACCGTATATGCTCCAATAGAGGCCCCCGGCGTTTATTTGCAAAACTAGCCTCGGCTCCCGGCGCTTAATAGAGACCGGCTGCTATTAGAGGCCGGCCATTATTAACAAAAACCTTCAGAACGAAATATTTTTACACAAATACTGGCTAATATTACAAACGGCTACTTTATTTGAATTTCATATGCTACATAAGACTGTTAAAGATAAACGGCAATGTCTTTCTGTACCTTTCGCTGCTATTTATCGTCCGAATCTGCAATGACGGGCGGTCGCCTCACCGGAATTCTTTCGCGTATTCAATCGCGCGAATCTTAAAGGCAATGTCAAATAAACGTTTCGGCGGCATTTTGTAAGACAATGTACCGTAAGGTATTACGCACGACTATAAAGATATGGACGCTTACACTAGTACCGGTAGGCAAATATCAAAGACCCGGCTACTGTTAGAGATCGGCTACTATTTGGCCGTGTCCCCTCTGCCGCCCGGCGCTTATTAGAGACCGGCGTTTATTGGAGCATATACGGTATCTGATTTGTCTTTCATTTTTGGTTTTGGTTAAAATTTTGAAAAAAGAAGCGGGAGGGGGCTCTTCATAGTTAGTCTTACGTCACAGCACATTTATATGGATAACAGCTTGAACTACATTTGCAAAACTCAAATCCCTAACAAAATAATTATGGTGTTAAAGGAGTTGTCTTAATTCCAATCCTTTTTATCACGGTTGAGCTCAGCCACTCACAATACTTGTTTTCCTGTTTAGCCTTGGTAGTGTTTATTCGTTTTTGTATTATGTGGATTATCTCTTTATCAGTGAGAATAATAATAATGTCAAGGTAACAATTATCTTTATTTTATTGACTAATTTTATTCATCAAGTGCTAGATTATATTCACTTAAAAGAACACACATTTTTAAATTCTATTTACAATTAAGAACTGAGAAATTTAAAAAAGTTTGAAAGGTTTAAGTACAGACAGTTTCAGCCTGCTTTTCACTGTATGGCCATCCCTTTTTTTTTCTGTTTTTATATATACAGGGTGATTATTATTAAAGTTCAACTTTCAACATGCTGTAAAAAAAGAACCACTGCTCAGAATGACTTGAAATTTGAACTTGAATATACTCGAAGATAGGGGAAATGGTATGGCATAAAAAAAAATAGTTCCAAATGTTAGCAATAGATGGTGCTTTATGCCTCATAACATAAATGGATTCGGCTACAAGTGACAATTGAATCGCAATACGACAGCTATGGTGTGAGTTGCACGTTAAACCAACTACACTGTTCAACGCATGACTATATTGGGTTTTTACTGAAGAAATGACTTCCAAGTCATTCAACAGTTGTGGCACTGTTAGTGTCAAGCCCATTCGCCATGGCAAGGTCGTACCACGTCAGATGGAAAAAATCAGTTTTTAATTGTCCTGAGGCAAAAAAACTGCATAAAAAGCAACATGAAATCGGTTGTTAATTATCGCGAGACTTGTGCAAGACATGTTCAATATGCTGTCCACTGTTTTCTGCCACAAGTTGAAACTGAGAAACAGCATATTCTACAACAGATCGGAGTGTCTCATGGATGACGGTGTGTATGTGTTGAACAATGCGTGCCTTCAATTCAGCTAAGTGGTCCGATTGCAAGGACCACTAAAAAAATTTTCAGATAACCCCACAGCCAGAAGTCACAAGGATTAAGATCAGGTTATCTTGATGGCCAGGCTATTGGAAAATGACGGGTGATAATTCTATCTTTTCAGAAATGCCTCTTGAGTAGCTGCTTCACTAACTTTGCAATGTGCGGAGGAGCGCCATCTTGCATAAAAATGATGCTACCCACATATGCACACTGTTGAAGTGTTGGAATGACTTGTTTGCGCAAAAGACTCTCATAGCGTTTACCATTGATGATACAGGTAACAGGACTCGCCATCTCCTTGAAAAAAAATGGCCCTACAATAAACGCTGGTGTCAACCCGCACCACATAGTTACCTTTGCAGAATGAAGAGATACTGGTTCATGTGTGAACGGATTTTCCGTTGCCCATATTCTGCAATTCTGAGTATTGACATGTCCTTGGAGATGGAAATTGGCTTCGTCTGTACACAAAATGTTCCATGGCCATTTATTGTCCACTTCCTTAAGAGCAAGAAATTCTAGAGCAAACTTTTCTCTTACTGACAGGTCAGCAGGAAGCAATTCCTTAACATGGGTAATTTTATGCAAAATCGTGCTCACGGGCATATCCAAAGTTTCGGCAATTCCCCGTGCACTGAACGTTTGCACACCACCCCTCGTCTCTTCCTGGACTGCTGTGGCCACATCTTCTACTGACGTCAAAGCAATTAGTTTCCTCTCTCTGCCAGATTTCACTTCAAAAGAACCTGTTTCTGTATCATTTTCTCCAGACCCTTGGCAGACGTCGGACCACAGCCTTTTTTTATACCCTTTACTATCCGGAACTTCTTCAGAGCCACTGGCACACAGTCACCGTTCTTGTAAAAGAGCTTCACAAGCAGAGCGCGATCCTTCATTGAGAGCTTCTCAGAAGCAATATGAGGAAAACACGTTTTTTATAACAAATGCAATGTGTAGTGCACATGACACGTCTTGTATTTTTCTTATTAGGACGTTTAAAGCGCCATCTATTGCTAACATTTGGAACTATTTTTTTTTCTTATGCCATACCATTTCCCCTTTCTTCGAGTATATTCAGTTCAAATTTCAGGTCATTCTGAGCAGTGGTTCTTTTTTTACAGCCTGTTGAAAGTTGAACTTTATATATATATATATATATATTAAAATTATAATTATAATAATACCCTGTATATATACCAGGTCTACTGATTTAAATCCACTGTTTCCTCATAGATGGCGTAAATGGTCATATAAAGCGACTATCGAACAGCCATATTGTTAGTTTCATGTGTTTGACATCTGTCAACAATAAGCAGTGCACAACAACAACAATTTCAAAGAGCAACATAAATTTTTCCTGTGATAATCATGTCGAGTTTTGTGCCAAAAAAGGAGCAAATGCGGACAGTTCTGCTTCAATCTTAAGAAATCGGCAGTCAAATCGGACCGAATGCTTGTAGAGGCCTACAGCAACCGTGCTCTAAGGGAAACATTGTGCAGGGACTGGTTTCGTCGGTTCAAAGACGGCAATTTCGATGTTACCGACAAGGAGCATGAAAATCGGCCTAAAAAATTTGAGGACAGTGAACTGCAAGCCCTATTGGACAAGGACGGCACACAATCGCCAAAAATGCTTGCCGAGCAATTGGGTTTTGCTCAACAAACCATTTCTGATCGCCTACGTGCCATGAGAAAGGTCCAAAAGATCAGAAAATGGGTCCTGCACAAATTGACAGATCGGCAGATGGAGCGACGCCAAAACACTTGCAAAATTTTGCTTGCCAGACAAAAAAGAATATTCCGTTCTGCATTGGATTGTGACTGGCATTGAAAAGTGGCTCTATTTTGAGAATCCTAAATGCAAAAAATTGTGGGTTGACCCTGACCAACCATCAACATCATCTGCAAGATCCAATCGCTTCGGATGGAAGACGATGCTGTGCGTTTGGTGGGATCAGGAGGGTGTCGTCTACTATGAGTTGCTGAAACCAGGGGAAACTGTCAATGCCCATCGCTACCACCAACTGATCAAATTGAACCGTGCTCTTTATGAAAAAAGACCGGAATATCAGAAAAGACATGACAAGCTGATTTTTCTCCATGACAATTCACCATCGCACACGTCAACAATGGTCCATAACTACTGGGAGCTGCTACCCCATGCCGCTTTCTCACCAGACCTGGCACCTTCCAACTACCACTTGTTTTCGTCGATGGGCTACTCACTTGCTAAGGAACACTTCGATTCCTACGAAGACGTCCGAAAATTGCTCGATAACTGGTTTGCCTCAAAAGGGAGGGATTTTTTTTTGGCAAGGTATCCACAAATTGCTTGAGAGATGGGAAAAATGTGTAGTTAGCGAGGGCCAGTACTTTGAATAAACCATTTTTTCACTTTCTATTGAAAAAACGTGTTTTTTGTTACCTAGAAAACAGCGGATTTAAGCCGGAAGACCTGGTACATATTCATTTTGTAACATAGAAAGTGATTGGAAAATAAAATTTGTTAGGCCAATTATAGTATCTAATCTAAAAGGTAATTTTAAATTTTTCAGTAGAAGAATTAACAGTTCAAAGCTTTTTTAACATATCAATCAGGGCTGTGGAGTTGATACATAAAACGTTTTGACTATGACTCCTTTATTTATATATCAGCATAAGAAATAAAATAAAGAAATGCATCACATGCATTTTCACAATCATCATCATTCTATATACACTGACATAATGTTTCCCATTTGTTGTGATCGTAAATTGTTCAAAAACGGCCGACTTCGTTAACATTTTCTAGTGCATTTTTTCATGGGGTACTGCTTTCATTCATACAAATATCAAAAAATGTTATGTTTTGAAATTAAAATATAAACTGAAAACAAAAAAATGTAAGCTAATCACATTATGATGTGTGAAACAATTTATATTAGAATTGAAATTTATTAGGAGACAGAGTCAGTACATTTTCACCCGACTCTGACTCTACAGCCCTGATATCATGTGCCTTTTATAAAATGTTTACCAAAAAATTAAACCTAAAACAAAAGACTCAAATAATTGTTACAAAATAAGAACCCAATGTCAACTGTAAAAATTGTTCATTAATATACAAGGTGGAACACATGAAACCGGTCCCAAAATAATACAAAAAGAAATGTCTATTGGAGCCAGTTTTACATGTGCCACCCTGTATATCTGGTTAAACTTTAATTCATTAAAACTTGTCATAAAACTAGATAAAGGTTATATCAAGAATGGGTTGAAGTTAGATGAATCATATCCATTGAACTCTCATAAGTTCATGAAGCTATGTACATTCTTCTATTGCAAAATGAGAATTAGATTTTAGATTAGATACCATAATGGGCCTAGTATAAATTTTATTTTTCAATCTGCTTGTTTTACAGAAACAAATATGTATTAAAAGAAAAAAGGATTTTTATGGGCATGGCTGTATTGGGGATATTAGTCGATATAAGCTTACAGTATATAGAAAACAAAGTATTTCAGCAAGTTGGAAATATAATACACTTTTATAAATGGTATGATAACTTTTTATTTGTTATTCATAAAGATAATGTAAGCAAGGTCCATGACAATTTTAATTTGTACTATCCCATATAAAATCATTTATAAAATTTATAAATAGTAGATACCAATACATCTAGAAATTTCACATTGCATGTTACAAAAATACAACTACAGTAAAACCTCGTTAAGTCGTCACCCGGATCTCGTAGCTTGTGGTCCATAAAAGGGTGCTCAGAATATTCTGCTCTGTGTAACTATTGCATTTATATCAGTTTAGAATCAGTGCACTTGAAGACCTTGGGAGAGGTAGCATCATGGGACTGCGAGAAGCTGGCTGGTCATGAATCACTCGCCTTCTGAATCGTAATGATGCTTCTGAGAGTAGGTGCTGGGATTGATGGCAAGCTCTAACTGCTCTAACAGCTTCACTCTTCACCATGAAGAGATATGGCATTCTGCATACAGCAACCAGTATCTATCCATCCCACTGCTAGAGGCCCTCCCTTACGAGGCTTGTCTTTAACACCAGAGACTCCATCTAGAGTGCTGTCATTTCTCGAATGGTCTCGTATTGTGTTTAGTGATAAATCCCACCACTTCCTTGCAGCAGATGATTATCACATCCATATAAAGAGGAAGACTGTCCTTGCACTGTTATGGAGAACGAGAGCGATGTTACTTTGAACATCTTCTCTAATGCACAACCCTCCAAATAGACGGGTGGCAATGGCCCTTCCATGAATGATTGTCTACCAGCCACAACACTAAAACGACAGTAGCACCTTATCAGTGCAAGACCGGACACACATTATTTATTGAAAACTGTTTGTCTTTCTACCATCTTTTTTTTGTAACAAGTTCACAAACACCTTTATATTGTGAGCATATTAGTATGTTGGCCAAGTTGCCAATTTCTTAGTAAGCCAATGTATCAGCATGAAATGCCCGCAAAAATTCCAACAAAAACTTATCCTTGGTTTCAGATGATTGAGTGTCACATCATCTGTTGTTTAAGGAAGCAAAGATTTTAGGAATAATCCTAAATTAATTCAAAATTAAATGCATAGAAAGTTTTTGAATTTATTTTTCAGTCTTATAACAGTCATTTAACAATAATGTGAAATTATCATTCATGAAGAGGAAGGAAGATAAAGAAAAAGAAGATTTGTAATCACAAAAACAGAGTGAAACTAACAGCTTAGAAGACTGGATCTTCTATTTCAGCAGTCGCCATACTTGTTTACTGTAGATACATCATCGTATGATCCCTCACAAGTGTCACCAATGATCTTGTATTGTATGACTATTGGTAACATTCAACCCATTACATTCCTATTCAAAGTTTAATTTATAAAAATATATCTGAAAGTTGTGAAAACCACTAGCTGAAGATGGCCAAGTGATGACTATCAGATCAAAACTGGCTATACTTTTTAATCTTTTAAACTTTTTTTTTTAAATTACTTAGTTTTTAATTGAAAATAGAATTTTAAAATATACATGTGAGTCCTCCTCACTCTTGGATGACAGCAGCAACATGACTTGGCAAGGACTCCATGAGCTCTCTGTAGTACTGTGGAGACAGTGCACACCATGCATCCTGCAGATATTTCGGTAATTTTTACTGGCGATGGATTTCTGGCAGTGATGGCCTGTTGAAGTGCATCTCATATGTGTTCGATGGTGTTTAAATCAAGCGAACTCCGTGGCAAAAACATGACTGCAACTTAGAGGAATGCGCCTTCAGCCATAATTGGGTGACTGTGACCTTGTGCGATGGTGCATTGTCCTGTTGAAAGAGGTCGCACCATCAGGGTAAATGCAGGACATGAATGGGTACAAATAAGCCGCAAGGATAATGACTTATTGGCTACTGGCCTTGTGTTGTGTGGTCAGCAATGGCTCCAGAGCCCTATAGAATACAGGGAACGTTCACTGTTCCAATGGTTATGCTAGTACTGGTCCAAGCACTGTTATTTGCAGCAGTTTTGCATGTGGGCTTTTTATTCGGCCACATCTGTCTTACATCCTGGATGTTTACCTGATTTTATGTAGTCTAGATACATCTTCTGGGCCCAATCATACCTCTTTCAAAGTCATTGAAGTCCTGATAAGCTGTCATTGGACCTACAAATGCTACTACTTGAGATTGCAGAGATATCTGCTGTTATGTATACATTGTGAAATGAAATGGACACGATTCCTAGTTATTTTGACATTCAATGTATATTCTACCCAAATTCTAGATTATTCACATAAAGATATGCTATACACACACAAAATTTGATAAAAAAAATGTTCCGGCGAGCCACAGGTTGTGCACTCCTGGTATAGATCATTGGGTGTGGGTATCCATTGTTTTGGAAGACTTATTAGTGGAATGACTGATTATAATATTAATTATCTAGTTAAATGAGATGGACATATATAAATAGTGCTAAAATAATTAAGATTGCTTATGAATAATATCTTTATTTTATTCTGGTCCTAATCAAATATCTTATTTGTAGCTATGTTTAGGAGCTCAATTTTGGGAAAATCAGTTAACCGAAGGAATCAAAAGCTTAAGTTTAGATGACTTGGAATTAGGAAAAGTGATTGATAAAGGATGTAATGCTATTGTTCATGCGGCAAAACTAAGAACAGAATGCTGCAGTTTTGAAGAAGGTAATTTTACATTTGTTAATGTAGTAAAAACTAGTGATATTAATTTCAGAAAGAATTTGCTTCTTCAACAGTCCTTTAATACTCTACAGGTGAGACAGAAATTGGAGAAGATACTGAAGTTACTCCATCTGTAGTTGATGAACAAGGAAATACGATTGACGCAAATTTAGCAACTAGCGATAATCTTGTAGTTACTCCTAGTGAAATTCCAGTAGAAACAAGTAAGTAATTCCACATTGTTTATAATTAACTAAACCTTCATTAAGAAATTTTAATAAATTGATAGTTTTTGCCTATTTATTACAAAGTGAAGTTTTTATGTAGCAATTGAGATAATTCAATTTGAAATCTTTTAAACAAAGCGTTTGTTACTGCTTTTGTTTAAAATCCCAAACTGTTTCAGTGTTGATCAGCATGAAATAGCATCTTGAATATAGACAGTTATTTTAATTATTAATTTTACTTCAAAATTTTAATATTCATAATTATTACTCTCAAAGCTGTTTAGGAACACCAAAGTCTATTAAGCGATATTAATATGAAACTATTAACTATTACTATTAACATATAGATGAAAACTATTAACATATACTAATGGTCAAGCCATGAAGCAAGTTGGCTTTATTATATAGTATAATAATGGTAGTCCTTTTCTATGTACTTCAATTTCCTATGAGCATTTATATCAGACTGTATGTTTTTGCAAAGCTTGAAAGAAATATCTAATTTTTCATGACAATTTGAAAAATTGATCGTGTTAGATCTATACGTTATCAGTAAAATTTGAAGTAAAGTGGAAAAATTGTTAACAGTCAATTGTTTCTATTTGCTGTAGTTAACACTACCAAAGTTTACAGAAAGTGACTTTGAAATTAAAAAAAAAATTTCTAGGTATCTCAGTGATATCTGTTATTGAAAACTCTGATGTTTTAATATTTCACGAATGAAATAATGCAATATTGTTTATGATTGTAATTCCTTAAACCAGAATATTATTGTAAATTCAAATATCAACTTAGTATTTCAAATTATCAGTTTCACTTATTAATTGATGTATTTTATTCATATTTCACCCTATTAATTGTTAATATGTTGATTGATTTATTAATTTATTTCTATTTTTATGATTTATTTTGGTGAGATAGGAGTTGGAGAAGGGCTTAGAAATAAGCATTACTTCACACCTTAAACATATTTAAAATACATTTAATAACTGCAGATTTTCAAATGTCAGGATATGAATATACATACATATAACAATCTTCACGATAAAACAGGAAAAAGGGAATATTAACTTAAACAAATATGTAACCTACCACAATAACAAAACAATATCACTACTTATTAAACACACTAACCTTATCCTCTGTTCTTAATTTAATAAGACTCGTTCGGTTAACTCAAGAATTCTACAAATTTCATAGTTTTGTTTGAATTTAAATCTACCAAATCTTTAGCCAAAGAGGTTGTCCCAAAATCGACGATTTTGGCCCCACTCGGATTTCGCTGAAAATTGGTATGCAGACTCCGTAGGGGGTGTATGGTCTACAGTAGCAATTTGAAGTGTGCGCGACTTCCGGTTAGACCGGAAATGGGTGAAGTTTGCTGTTCATTTCTATGCTGAAATATCAAAATGAAACCTATGCCCCACTCGGATTTCGCTGAAAATTGGTATGCAGACCCTAAAGGGGGTGTATGGTCTACAGTAGCAATTTGAAGTGTGTCCGACTTCCGGTTAGACCGGAAATGGGTGAAGTTTGCTGTTTAATTCTTTGTTGAAATATCAAAATGAAACCTATGCCAATTGATAGAGTTCGTTGTGGTGAGTAACATGATATGTCATATGTCTAGCTGGCACTTCCGGTTTTACCATTGTAATTGGTAAAACTTAAGTTTCTTGAAAGAAAAATGCAGAAACCAAAGATTATTGGGGTATTACGATTTTATTAGTGATTTTATTGTGATTTTATTGTGATTTTCGAATACATCTTGATTGAAGTATTATATATGCAATGCAGTTTAAGCATCTTCTGCAGGAGAGAAACCATCTTGTGCGGCAGCAGCTACATTAAGGTCCAGGGATTCATCGTCATTTTCTACCGGAATTGCAGGAAGATGTCATATCATCAAAGATTTCGCCCGTCTCTTCACCTTCTGGGGCTTCTTCTAACAACTTTTCAACCAATTCAGCTATATTTTGTCCTGACATAGCAAGTGGTTTCTTGCTCGATAACACGATTTGATGAAAGACGATCAAAAAATCACGATGAAAAAGATCGTTTCCTGGATTGATATGATTGCAGCATCGTGCTTTAGCTGGAATATAGATTTTCAAAGTCTTGAGAGCTTCTTTCCGGGCTTTTATTGGAACTAATATATGTGATGACTCTCGTTTGCACTTGAAAATGCATGTTCGGTGGCTGAAAGTCACACGTTTCCATGGAGCATTCACAGTAATATTGCTGTGCCATTTTGGAAGATCCGCCATTTTGGAAGATTTTTTAATCTAAATCACTGGTTTAAATAATAGAAAAAAACAATGAATATCATTCTTGAATGCCGATGTTTATATTAAGATGGAGGGAATTGTGCCAGCCACCTCCATCATTTTAGCACAAGTCAAAAGTAGTACTGACCTGCTTAACGTTGAAATCGTAACTGACTGTGCTCGTGCAAAGCCACAGGGTTTATATACCTCTTGAGGTATTTCTAGAAATCTACGGAAAAGTGTGGTAAACTGTCGAGAGTTCCAGAACGTTCATGACATTTCCTGCCTCATTCTACGTCAAAGTAGAAAATTCGAGAATGCTTTTGAAAATTCTAGAATTTTCACTAACATTTTCTGGAAACTTCTAGAATTATCTAGAATAATCAAGACAGAGAGCCTAAATGCTTCTGAATCTGACGAGATTTTTCTAGAACTTTCATGAATAGACTAGAATTTTCGAGAAAAGTCATGAAACTCTTCAGAATATAGGCTACTTACCGGAAGTGCCAGGTAGACGTATGACATATATCATTTTACTCACCACAATTTTACTCACCACAACGAACTCTATCGATTGGCGTAGGTTTCATTTTGATAGAAATGAACAGCAAACTTCACCCATTTCCGGTCTAACCGGAAGT
>JAFIDM010107698.1:0-19087 GCA_023159025.1 Thereuonema tuberculata | reverse complement strand
TCAAACAATTGTAAATGTAATAATAATGTTCGTAGCATTTAAAGGGTTGATAAGATTTGTTACCAACTATAGCTAAGAAGTGTATGTATTCGATATCACCTAATTGTATATTATTGTAACTGACAATCTTGAAAAAGGAAGAAAGGAAATATTCTTCCGAAAATTCGATATTAAAATATATTTTTTATTTAATATGAAGAGTAGATGAAGTATTTTTTGCAAAATAATAATAAAGCTTAAAATAATTCTGTTTTGTTTTTGGCATAAGAATTTTTCTATTTCACTTTCTGTCAAATAGAAAAAATGCAATACTTATGTTTTATTTATAATCTATAAAATTTATATAAGAATAATTAATAAACACCGTTAATCAGCAGTGGTGGCTTTTAAGGAAAAACATTCTAATTCTTTTGATCTTCATTTGTGTATTTATGAAATTCCTGGGGCTTTCAGTTGAGTTTTTCCTTTTCTTTGATTTTCAGTTGATCTTAATTATGTATCTAAGTAAAGAAAAACAAGATATCTTACATGTGAAATGGCCGTAATGCAAAGTTTAGAAGAGTCCCATTTTGGAAGTGTATCTTGCTAAAAATAACTAATTACATACAACTGAGATGTTGAGTTTTTCTAGTATTTAAATGTAATCAGTGTATTGTGATCTATAGTAATGACGAGGAATGGAAGTAAAGAGATAAAACCAAAGCTTAAATGACACACAGATTTTTGCATTATCTTATAATGTCGTATGACTGGTCTACAGTATACGTGTCCACAATATGTGTGTGGCCTGTGTAATTTCTGATGTTTTTTTGGAAGTTTCATTCTTTATGGGCATAAGGAATATGAATGTAATAGAAAATTATATAATTCATAATGAAACAAATATAAGAGGGACAAGAAGGATGTTTACTCATAAAAAAAAAATCAGTGAAGTAATCAATAAAAAATTAGGTTAGTTAGATCAGTGATTCTCAAGCTTTTCACTATCCTGTTTCTCCTTCGCCCATTACATCAATAAAAAAAATAATGCCTGCTATTCAGATTGGGTACCTTAATGTTGTCCTCAAGTATTTATTTGTTAATTGAAAGTTAGTTCCGAATCTTTTCTTTTTTTTTAAATTGTTCACAGCAACATTAAGTCATTTTCTAAATGCAAAATAATGCTTAGTTGTTCAGTTTCTATTTAGTAAGATTTTTGTGTAAGATCCAAACCATCGGCTTTATTGTGTGAATCCACCACAAAATCAAGTAACACTTCATTTTTTCTTAAATAATGAACTTTTTTTGAAATCTGGTTGAAACACTGAAACTGCTATGTTTGGATTTCTTCCAATGGCTTCATTATTCAGTTACTAATGAAGAAAAAAAATTAGAAATTACAATAGAAAGTTTTATTTAAAATTCGAAAAGTGTCTTCGGTTGATTTTGTATTCTTTGCAGATAGTGAACTAAATTAAAAGAAATTAAATTAACTGTTGATTTTTATTAACGACGACGAATTTAAAACGGAACAGCAGATTTAAAAGTGAACTGCAATCATGTTTATAAATACCTTGATAAAGTTCTTGGATTACAAGAATGAAATATTGGTGATAAGGATGTTTGGTGTTTTTATTTATAGATGCAATCATGATTTTTTAGATTGTCATGACAAAAAATAATAATAATACTTTATGTTTGTAAGAGCTTTATTAAGAATATTCTAGACCTTTTTATATGATTTTATAACTAATATCTGATAAGCATTTGAAAAATAATAACTCATTCAGTTGCTGAGAATCCTGTAACGGCCATTTTGAATTTTATTAGAGCTCATTAGTCAGACTCACCCACATCAAGGACTCAGGAGGAAAGAACAAGATGGAAAAGGAAAAAAATGGCTGCTCATAAATTAAATGAAGGAGAAAAAAATACACAATAAAACAAAGACAATTCTTAAATTTATAATGAACTGCTTCTCTTTTGTTTTAATATGGAAACGCAAAGTAAATATATCTGGATCGAAAGAGCAGTGTTATCAAGAGTGTGAGAGATTATCTGGTGATGTAGTTAAATACCACTTATACTATGAGATAGGGATGGGAAAACTATTAACAGGATGGCCAATGAAAAAATTAAAAGTTATTCTTGAGCCACAGACTTTTATTCATTAATTTTTCTTCAAATTTCATATAAAAAAATGATACGTACACATAATAAACTGACAAGAGATTGAAATACATTGGAAATACAAAATCATAAAATACTGACTAAAAATTGTCTGTCAACTTTGCATTTCTCAGAAGCACTTCCCTTTTTTTGCAATTCATGTAGTGTAGTAGAAAAAACACGAACAAAGGTGATTTTTATGTTCATTGCCTAGATTGAAATACCATCCCACGGGTGAGACTGAACACACCAGCAGGCTGTAATTTGGCCATCCCTGCTCTAAGATGACATTGGGATAAGGCGAGAAAGCACCTCTATTAATAATTAGATGCTGCTAAAAGGGTAGACACACTCTATAGAGGAGGTGAAATCAAGTGGACTGGGATGGTCGTCCAAATAATGCCCCTGGTCCTCTTGGTCGGGGGTTAACACATCGGGCCAGTTCCCTGTTTGTTGGAAAATCTCTTATTGCTAAAAAGTCCATAGCAAATAAAACAAGATGGATTTAATAAATAATGACGGAAGATACGGAAAAGAATGATCTGTTTAGGAACTTAGAAATAAAAGGAAAGAGATTATAAATGAATTTAAAGGAAATGAATGAAGATACAGTTCTATAATTTCCAAAGATTTTATTTCCACACATAAAATATAAAAAGTTACCCATTAGATAAAGAATTTCAAATGTCTGTAAAACGAAAATTATAATATACAACTTAAATAGTCTTAGAGATGAAAATACTGCATATTTCTACAGAAGAAGATTAAATAAAAATTACTTAATTAAAGGTTTAACGTGCGCTTGTTAAAATAGCGGTTGTGATGCCGTCGCACTTGTTGGAAGAGTTAATCAAAGCAAAATTAAATCCAACCTGGCTTGACGAAGGGCATAAAAAATTTTCGCCCGAAACTAGTTGCCTTATTATGTTATAATTTTGCTTTGATTAACTCTTCCAACAAGTGCGACGGCATCACAACCGCTAATAAAAATTACTGGAAACAGAATTTAATTCTACTGAGATTTTATATCAATACATAAAAAAACATAGCTGCTAAATGCATTACGAGAAAGAAACATGAAAAACAAGAAGGTTATATTACTGAAGTAATGGAATTAGAATTAAGAAAGAAAATTATAAAAAAGGGTTAAATACAGAAAAGTTAAAAGATACAATAAAAATATAAAGAAATACAAGCAAAAATAAGACAAATGATGTTAGAAGAAAAAAGTAATAATAATAGTTTGGAAAAAGTATTTTCACAATCCAAACTTATTTTGGGTACAACAAGGATCGAAGAAATTATTTGAGGAGAAATAAAAATGAAAACCGATTGGTTCCAAATCTTTCAACTGATAAATGGGAAAAGTATTTTAAGGAATTACTGACAGACAAATTTTATTAGAAGAGACAAGAAAGGGGATAAAATGAAATAAATACAGGAGAAAATAACTTTAATATTCAATTACAATTCAAAATATTGAAAATGGCAATTTAATGTTTGAAAAGCAGAAAAGCATTTGGAATGAGAGGAATACACGCAGAACTTACTAAATATAATACGGATAATATATTTTAATTATTATGCATTCTTTTTGAACAATGATTGAATGGAGAAGAAATCCCTGATGATTGGAATGTTGGGCACGTAATACAGAATAAATAGAAAAGAATTACGAGATGGTATGGACACTTAAAGAGAATGGAAGAGAAGAGGATGCAGAAGAAAAGACCAAGGGATAAATGGATTTCAGAGAGTGGAGGAATGTGTCCGGATGAGGGGGGAGGACTGGAACAGGGTGATAATGGAGAGATGGGGGGAGGTAAGGATTAAGTGGAGAGGCTTATGTTCTAAACAGACCCAGCCTGAGGTTGGAAACTGTACTAGATGAAGATGAAGAAAAGAGTTAATGTGAAGTTATCGAGGAATTGACTGTAACAAGTACCTTTAGCAGAATTTACTGGAAAATATTGAAATATTACCTAGAACAACAATACAATGTAATGGCAACAGAGGAACAAGCAGGTCGATCCAGTATGCGCTCCAAATTTTGCTTAAAATGATTAATAGAGAAAAAATTGCATATGATCAGCCATTGCTTTAATTATTTGCTGATTTTGAGAAGGCATACGATTGTGTTCATTGATTGCGAAGTTTTAAGAAAGATCATATTCTTATTAATACAAAAAAGAAAATAAAACAAATCAAAGATCCAAGAATATAGGTTAAAAAAGAAAATCAGACTTGGTTTTTATGTAAATATAGGTTTAAGGCAAAGATATTGCTTATCAGCAACTTTATTTAAAATAAACCTTACATAGGTTTAAATAATTGGAAAAAGAAATATTCTCAAATGGCTTTGACTGTCGGTGAAGATAAAATTTACAATTTCTTATTTGCTGATGAGATAAGAGTGATTTAGAAACACAGGATTAGGAAATTAACAAAGGAATAGGAGAAAGGTGGATTAAAAATAAATTTGGAAAAAAAACACTATACGAATCGAAGAGAAATCAAGAGATTTCAATTTGGAAGATGGTAAAGGAGAAATTAAACAATGTAAAGAGGCTTTATATATTTGGGAATAAAAGAAAATGCAAAGATGGACGAATCAAGACAAAAAAAGCTGCTTTCCAACGGATATAACTGCAAAAATGAAAACAAAGATTTATAGTATAATTCTAAAATACAATAACTTATGAAGTTGTAATGTTACACTTAAATAAAACTGAATAGAAGCAATTTTATCAACGGCAGAAATGGATTTAGGCGAAGGGAGATAAATTGAATTAGATGAAAGTAAAAAATTCAATATTGGATTTACATAAAAATGCAGCAATGAAAATGGAATGGACATAGGAAACAAATGACACAAGAAAGAAACTTCTTCGAATGTGTTTCACCAGAGAAAAAGAAGATCAAAAACAATGGAAAGAATTTCAAGAATGATGAGAGAGAAAGGATTGAGAAGATACAGAAGAAAGCAATTGTATAAAAGAGGCACAGAAAAATGCTATAAAAACCATTGTTAAACCTGAATAATACCAATAACACAACAAGATCTGAATCAGTGAAATATTATCAGGAAATAATCGCTCATTGAGGGAGAAGAAACACTGCTCACAGAATGAGTGATCAAAGAAATAAAATCACTGACCATTTATAGAAAGTATCTCCAGTTTACAAAATGATACAAGTGGTAGAGGATTCTAAAAGGAGTGTTTGAAAATAGGACTGGAAGGTAGGAAATTGTATCTTAACAGTCTATGATGTCTGGGAATTATCAAAAAAAAATATTCTCAGATAAATGTACAGCAGACCCACTAATGGTTTCATCAAAGAAATGCTTGATGCATCAGATATTCGCCATAGTCAAACATCTCAATAATGTAATCACTCTCTGTCTAACAATACAAATTAAAGCATCACGTATAATAATAAATATAAAATAATTATGATTTAATTTTAAACATTTCCTCAGATTTCCTTTTCTCTACAACTTTCTGTCCTCACGGAGCCTTAAGATGATCCCCTTGAATTTTTATCTCAAAGTGCATGTCTTTGTACCTTCTCCTAAGGTTGAAACTGAAAATTAGGGACACCCTGTAATGTGTAAATTCCAATACAAGAATAGAAATAAGGATATAGGAAAGTAATGAGTTACTTCTGAAACTTCAAGTGAAATTAATGAGAAAAAATGTGGATTAACTTTAAGAGATATGGTTATTATTTAACTAAGAGTATTTGCCCGTCATATTATAATGGATAGAAAATTAGAATGAATGCATTGCTACGAACAGTAATGATTTTTTTTTCCCAGTATTTTTGCATGCACAATTAATATACTGTATATGCTCCAATAAACGCCGAAGCTCTTATTGTCGCCGGTCTCTAATAAGCGCTGGGCAGCAGAGGGGACACGGCCAAATAGTAGCCAGTCTCTAACAGTAGCCGTGTCTTTGATATTTGCCTACCGGTACTAGTGTAAGCGTCCGTATCTTTATAGTCGTGCGTAATACCTTACGGTACATTGCCTTACAAAATGACCGCCGAAATGGTCATTTGACATTGCCTTTAAGATTCTTGTGGTGGAATAAGCGAAAGAAACTTCCGGTGAGGCGGCTGCCTGTCATTGCTGATTAGGACGACGAATAGCAGAGAAAGGTACAGAAAGTAACTGCCATTTATCTTTAACAGTGTTAAAGGCTTGATGCAGGTTTTACTGGGAACTGATGGCACTTCAACTTGAATGGCAAATTGACATCACTCGGTTGAAAATCGATCCTGCTAATAGTGACGATATCACCTCTTTTGCTTTTCGAAAGAACTTCTAACATGATTAAATTGTAATGAAACTCCTTAAAGACCAATCGTGTGTCCTTTCTTTGGATTGAGAATGTGAAGGAGCATCACAATTGATCCTTTCTTCAGACTCAGCTGCTGAGGCAGCCTGCCGGAAAATGTGAGTGTGTCAAGAAACTCTACAGGACAGTTTCATTCATCACTTGGATCATCCGACACTACTACAGCTGAAATATATGTGAGACTTGCCGGACAGCTTTCTGATGCTACACACAGAGGGATACATACAATTGGCAAACTACATACGTGTTGTCCATAGTTTATAATAATATGACTTTATTACTTTTATATTATTATGAATTCAGTCCATCAGAAAATTCAAAAGAATTGTAATTCATCTTCATATTAAGATTCTAACCAAATACTTAAGGAACTACTTAATCAAGGAATCTGTCTGATACGAGTTTTTTGAATAATTGTGATTTTGAATTTATTAATGCTAATTCTGTAAGGATATTATTGTAATTGTTTTGGTATAATTCCAATGCAATGATAATGATACAACAACAATTACTTTGTTGCTCTAAAGCCATTCAATTTGTAAATCTCAATAACGTACAATTTCCTCTTTCAACTCTAATTTTCTTTTCCTAACTTATTGTTACTAGAACAGCAAAGTCATTGTCTTCTAGTTTTCAATCCTAGTGATATTAAGTACAGTATTATAATTTGTGTGATCAATCTGCATTTTCTAATCCCATTAGCTTTTTATATAATCTTTTTCAATACTTTTTGTTTGGATTACATTCCCACCAATTTTGATTCGACTTTGACAAAATTTCTGTATTCCTATAGAACCTAAGAATGATATGGAGCAGACGGCTACCTTAGTCAAAACGTTTTGACTGGATTCGAAAGTTCTTTATTTCATATAAAAGAGGCCACAGTTTTGCTGGTTATTGTTCATTTCTAAGCTGAACTCCACTGTCAGATTTTCTGAAATTTTGAAATGACTGAAAAATACTATTTTTTTTTTTTTTTTTTTAAAAACCAAAACAAACTTTAGTTAGTGATTTGGAATGACCCCAAACCAATTATGATTTTGGTCATCTTGATGTTATTGCAGATATAATCACGTTTATGTCTATGTTATAAAATCAAAATTGTGTTACAAAAGAAATTGCAACAGCAATATATTTTGTTAAGAAATTTTAATGACTGTGGAAAAGAAAATCACAGTAATATTTATTTTTAAAGACAAATCTATTTTCAGATGTTTTTTTTTTTTTTTTGAAAAAAAAAACAAAAAAAATGTTATCTTCCTTAGTAAACCAATCAAGTTTTTACAACAGCAAATCTGCATTACTCATAAAAAAACAAAGACAATGATAACATTAATAGCAATTTTTATAACTGATCACCTTAATTCTAATCTTTTTGGCACTTAATTCTATTGATTTCCTCTTCATCTCCATTCTACTTCTCAATTCTGTGTTCTTAGTAGAACTATGAACACAAGGACAGAAAATGAAAACTGTTTTAATAATAAATTGATTTTTTTTTTTTAATCATTTAGCAACAGTGTCCATATCTCGGATATGAGAAATGTAATTGTTATTAAATCAATATTGTTATTGAAGTGTTTTATAAATGTGCCATAATTTTTCCTTTCCCTCTTCTCTAACATTTGGTTCAGAAATAGTCAAATCAAAGGACAAGATTATGCAAATAAATACAGCAACAATTTACAATTCTGTAATATACAATGAAATAAAACTAACAAACTATTATTGTTTTAAATAATTAATTGTAAAACTTATAAATTACAATGAACATTTAAATTTACCTAAAACTGTAAACATAAATTGTAATACATAAGAACAGTATTAAATATAAAAAATATGTCAGTGTCGGGCAGTGAGCTCTACAATGCAATTCACATATTCTTGATCGATTCTCATCATGTGACTTTGTTCTTTCATCACAGAAAACCCCTCATATTAAATAACGGGTTTTTACTTGGGGATCTTCATGCAAGGTATGATTGTATTTATTGGCTGAACTAATTTCCCCCCATAAATTTCACATTTCTAAGGCTTGTTACGTGAATGTAATTTCCTATGTTTAGTTAAAATATCATTTCGAGAAAAGCTTTTTTCACAAAATTCACATTTATATGGCTTCTCCCCAGTGTGTATTCTAATGTGCTTGGTTAGATCATTTCCCCGTGAAAAACTTTTTTCACAATAATTGCACTTATATGACTTTTCCCCCATGTGAGACCTGATGTGAGCAGTTAAAGTACTGGATTGAGAAAAGCTTTTCTCACAAATATCACATTTATACGGTTTCTCACCCGTGTGTATCCGAAGGTGTTTCCTTAGATTGTCTATAATTGAAAAGTTTTTCCCACAGAATTCACAATTGAACGGTTTCTCACCAGTATGAGATCTCAGATGCACATTTAAGTTGTCGGAGCTTGTAAATGTTTTCCCACAAAATTGACACTTGTAGGGTCTTTCCCCTGTGTGCAACCTCAGATGTTTCGTCAAATTCCCCGATTGTGAAAAGGTTTTCCCACAAAATTCACATTTGTACGGTTTCTCACCTGTGTGGGATCTAATGTGATCGGTTAAATGGCTTGACTGGAAAAAGCTTTTTTCACAAAATGTACAGTTATAGAGCTTTTCACCCGTGTGAGATCTTATGTGAACATTCAAGTGAGATAATTTTATGAATCCCTTAGAACATAATTCACATACGAATGGTTTTTCTTTTTCAGTTTTTACTGAACTATCGTCAGGTGGTAACGAATTTATCCTAGAATCCATGTTTCCAAAAATGTTTCGGTCATTTTCCCTACATCATTTTATTTATAATTCACTTCGCTTGTGTAAGTTCTGTGAAGCTAGTAAACACGAATGTGTGCGAAACCTCACAATTCAGAACAGAATGCTACTTATAAACAGCGATACATCCTAACCACTTTGTTATTTTCTATTCATTTAATAAACTATTCTGTACTAACTACTGGTGACGAAGTTACTCTTAGCATATTTTTAATGCATTGTTTTAAATAATTTCACTAAAAGATCGACGTATTTAAAGATAAAATGAAATAATCCGTTCCTTTCGTTCATTCTTTTCCGCCTTTTAGCGAAGACAAATGATTATGCTGGCAACTCGAAAACGTGAAATGCTTTTGCTGACTTAAAATACTTTCAAAATACGCCTTAAAACCTGCAAATTTCCCAAATTCAGTATCTGATAATATTAAAAGTAAAAAAATTTGTTTGCTGTTTGTAATATTAAGGTTTTAGTTATTAAAATCACTGAATCACATTTAAAATCTTTATCTTAAGCCAAATATAAACGAAAAATAAATATAAAGTAAATTAAGATTATTTGAAGCCAAATGTAAATGAAAAATAAATTTAAAATTAATTAACATTATTTGATTAAAAGAAATCAGATGACAAATAGGTGTAACATGAAATTGATAAAACAAAAAGATGAACAAAAAAAAATTGTTACAATGCTGTTGAGAAAGCTTATTTAACTTCAGAAAAGAAATATTTTGCTTGTACTAATCAGTTGAAAAACAAAAGGAATTCCAACATTGTTTTGTATATATATATATATATATAAATGTTGAACTTAACACAAAAAGTTAAAGGAAATGTTAATAAATTTAAATTTCCTTGTATTACAATGTATTCATTGCTTAAGGAAACGGAATATTTTTAGAATAACAATGAATGAAAATCAAAATAAAAAATAACTTCCTCTGCAAAATACATCAAGAGAAAAGAGATCAAAGATATGTGTTTATTTATTCAACAAAAATAGTATATTTTGTATTCAAGTTAAAAATACTCATAAGAATACAGAAAGTTATTGTTAATTTGTAAGAAAAAAGTAAAAACAAACTTATTTAGTGAAATGTCATTGAAAAAAAAACACACAAAAAAAAAACAGTACAACCTACTTTAATACAATCACACTATGTGGATTATGACAGAGATAATACAACAAAAGGTAGGTTAATTTTAGGGAAATAATATATATTGATTGTCAGTTAGGAGAATTTAAATTCCCTACGAAATCCTCCAGTATTTTAAAAATACTGGATTCCATTAACTAAAGAAAAAAAGAAAATCACGATTTTGTGGTAAAATGATTTAGAATTGTATAAATAAAGTAATGCGGACTAACGGTGAAGTATGGAAACAATGGCGCTGTTGTCGGTTATGGAAATGAGCCGCAGTCTAAAAGGGAAGTGTTTGTTAATTCGTGTTAGGATTATTAAGAAAGAAGATAATAGATGTATTGGTTTCGAGATTTCATTTAACTCAGGGAAAGTGAGTTTACTGTGATTCACAGACTGTTGGAATCAATTTGAAAATATACAATCATAATTTTTTTTATACAATCATTGTAGTTTTTCACCAAGTTTCATACAAATTTCCTATGTGTATGTGGTTTTTTTTTTCTTCGATAATTCTTCCTGAATTAATGGAAACCGGTGTAAGCCATCCAAACAAAATGGGAACTTTGGTATGGAGAAAAACTTTATACAACCACAGTTTATTTTCAGAGGAGCCGTTCGATACTTTTCAAAAGAAATTCTGATTACAATGAAGCAAATTCATTGTTATAGTGCTCTAATGAAAAATAATTCATAGGTAATGTTATAACGACATACCTCTATCACAAGTGGGAGAGAATATGTCCTAATAAGCAACTAAACTCAAAGGTTTAAAGCATGTTCATCGGAAGCGCAGTGGTGCCTCAAAAGAAAAAAATGAACAATAAAAAACTCACCAAAATTAGTGAGAAAATTCATGTGCCAGCAGTGCGCAGGCCTCAATGAATTTTGTTAAAGCATAAAAATTCAAACTGCGCATTTGAATTATGAATAACAACAATGGGTGACACCAAATTATTTACAAGTGACATCCTAGAACAGCTGTTTCACGCTTTTTGGCGATCATCCTTAAGAGCAGTCACCAGTAAAACAACAAGGTCTCCGTACTGAAATAATTCAAATCCACAGTTTGAATTTTTATGCTTTAAAAAATTCATTGAGTCCAGCGAACGGCTGGCACATGAATTTTACGACTAATTTTTCATTAATGAGTTTCTCATTGTGTATTTTTTCCTTTGAGGCACCACTGCGCTTCCGGTGATCATTCATATGAGCCTCAGTATGGAGACCTTGTTTTACTGATGACTGCTTCTGACTGATAATCGCCTAACAGCGTAGCACAGCTGTTCCAGGTTGTCACTTGATAAACTTTGAAAAATCAAGTTACTGTCAAGTAAGCGAGGAAAAACATTACACGAGCCAGGAGTATAATTTGGAATGTTTTTAAATATTGCAAGAGTCAGAATGATGAAATATGTATTTCCGAAGCGCTGGATAGAACGGCTATTGCAAGAATTTGCGCTTAGACAAAGTTTCGCGATAGAACGTTCACCGCTCATCCACTGGCCGCTTGAAGCGAATTCGTGTAAAGCCAGTGGTGGATGGACGACTTTCATTTAAATAGAGCCACTATCAGTGAGATTATTATTATTATTCGTGAGATACTCAACGCTTGATATAATTCATTCGAAGCTTCAGTCACACATTGAATTCAACGGAAACAAAATATCTATATCCCCACTTGAAACCGGAAATGAATTAATATCAGGAATATTTTTACATCGACATTACACAGCCAAGCCAAGTTATTAAAAAATTTATAAAAATTATTTAAATAATAACAATAATATAAAAATATAATCGTAACTTTAGAAAATACAAAAAAAAAAAAAAACCAGAATGTTTTTGTTATGTTTATAAGATTCAGTTACGACTCTTAGCAGTAGATGGCGCTGTTACGTCCTGGAAACATCAATCCATAAGCACATGACGTCACTAATAGCTTTTCTTTCGTGGTCTCAACTTTAACTCCTAAAGAAACTATTATCGTCGCGGTGAGAGTTGAACCCGCAAACACATTATCATTGACTAATTTCTCCAGTATCAATGCCGAAAGCTCCGCAGAAAATATCAATCTCAATTATCAAAAATAGGAAATATCAAAAATCTCATATACATCTTCTTGAAATCGACGAGCAACGTTAAGAATAATTTCCCTACTTATTTTTTGAGACCTTTTCCTCGTCGAAATGTTGAATGTGAATCCAACGACCGCCATTTTGTTTCACATTTGCATGTGACTGACAGGCCAGGAAAGATAAATCTACCATCTGCGTTGCATTCTGGGAGGATCATTTCTCGCCGCGAGGACTTTAATATATTGGATGACAATCAGACTTCCTAAATTATTTAAAACTATTTTTTTCTTTTTCTCATGAACTTACTTTTAAGAATTTATCCTTATTGATACAGGGTTTCCAATTTATTAAACATGATTCCATCATAAGTCTCTCCTCTTCATCTTGAATCTCACCAACATTAACATTGATATTTATTTTAGTCTATTTATTTATTATTTTAATCTGTTTCTGGTAATTTAATTAAAATCAACTAATTTTCAATTACAAATGAAATCTTAATAAATCGAGGATTGACATTTTTATTATTTAAAAGGTTTATTTTATATTTCAAGTTATTTTTATACTCGTAGTTTACATTTTTTTTTTTAAGAATTTGATAATAAATTTTATATTTTTTGATACACATATATATTAATATTTTCTTTATTTGTAATTTATTTTTGACGAAATATTATATAAGTAAGTTTTGAGAAATGTTACGAATTATTTAATTAAAAAAATATCCGTAATTAAGTTGACGTATTAATTTCATAAAAACGTCAGTTAAAATCGTTTGCACGAAGCCACATATTCATGGCAGACATTACGGAAATGCGGAGGGAATAAGTTAACAAAAGGGAACAGCCATCGCGTTTTCTTTTCGGCTCTTCCGTTTCGATTCCGCCCCTAACATTTAGGTAATTTAATTAAGTCAACCTATATATTAATCCTACAAAGTTTCATTAAATTTACCATTTCCATGTTCGAGAGGTTTCCTTGTTAGAAATATGTTTTATTTAAATAATAGAATGTCGTATTTCCCGGAAGGGGGTTAAGCCATTAAAGGTGAATTGTAATAATTTTGTTGTTATTTAATTCCGGTCTTTTCAATGTAAATCATAATGTTTTACGCTGACTTTCAAGTTTTATTAATTTTCCAATACATCCATGAATTGTAGATTCTATTATTAAGATACAAAATATGGCAGTTTATATAATCTATAGAAATTAATACAAAAAAAAGGTATTTTAAGATCCAAAATATTTTATTTATTTATTTATTTATTTATTTATTTATTTATTTATTTATTTATTGCGTGGCCGTGCGGTCTCGACGGCGGTCGGCCGTTGCGATCAGTGTGTCGGTACCCGGGTTCGAATCCCGGTCGTGGCATGGATGTTTCTTTCTTCTTCTATCCGTTCCAGCGGGTATCACTTGATGCTGCCTCCCTTGGCGTACCCTGGGCAACGATTCTTCGGTTAAAGGCATCATATCTCGCCCCTAGTTGTGGCCTAAAGAAAGATGATCAAGCTACAAGCCCGGGCATTTGTAAAAAAACAAAAAATATTTATTTATTTATAAATTGTAAATAAATGAATAAATAAATAGCGAATTGATAAATCCAATTTCCTGTGCTCTTCTGTTTGTAAATATTGATACAATATGAAAAAAACAAATATATAAATTCGAATAAGATTGATTACTATTATTTTTGGAATTTTAGTAAATTATCAACAGACCTGAGGAGATATTTATTTTAAAATTATCTTTTCACTTATTTGTTATTTATTTAAGCCTTGTTTATTTCTTTTAACATTGATTGGTTTATTTTGTTATTCTTAGCGTTAAGATATTTCGGAATATTTCTTTAAGACTTTCCAATTCAAAACCTAAATTATTATTTAAGTATTTGTTGGATTACAACTCTACTATTTTGGCTTTTAACGGATTTAATCTTGTAAAGTGATTTTTAGACTTTAGGCAATTTCAGTTTGATTCTAAATTGTAGTCTCTGTAAACAGATTAAAACAATACATTTAAAGATGGCGTTGGAAAGTGATTTTAAACATTTGAGCTTCTTCAATGACGTTTATCTCAACTGCGACACTTAAGAAATGCACTGGAAAAGGCATTGAAGTGATTGTATAATTTATAAACAGAAGCAAAGCATTCATTCTAATAAATATTAAATAGCAGCTGCGGCATAACCTTGTGGTCAAGGCGACGGCCTACCACGAGGCAGAAGTGTCGGAAACTGGGTTCGAATCCAGGGTCAGCATGGATGTAACTTTCTCTTTCACTGTTTCTAGCAATTTTTGCAGCCAGACAGTTTCTGCAATCTCCTGGTTATTTAAAATGCCATACGATAATAAATAAATAAATATTAAATGTGTATTTCATAGTTTTAGCTGTAAAATACGACCAAATGCGCCGAAAGGTTGAGACAAAACAGATGTAAAATATTTAAATATTTTACAATTTCATTTACGACATTTCAAGATCTGACAACGACTGTCTTTGTCAAACGTGACAGCATTTAATTACAACAAAATGGCACTTTTAAGTTTTGACAATTGAGATATCCTTGCTCACTTAAGATCCACTATAGACTGTCTACAATTCTTAGGAGAAAACGGATTTTTAAGTTTGTTCTCTCTTATTACACAGCCCGGATTTATAAGTAATTTATATTGGATTGTTATAACTGTAAGAGGGTGGCATGTAGTAACTTCCCATACATGTTCGTACAAAATCTTATCCACTCATATCAAATATTGTTGGACTTCGGATATCACCCTTTTGTTCGCTGTGCCAGCGATGGAATTCACTTTATTGATCTATTGTGATTCCCAGAGCAAGTCAGAGGCGGATTTACACTTTTGCTGCCTATGCCAGATTTGCCGCCCTTCCTCCTGACCCTCCTGTCTGAATACAGTAGAGTCGCGATGATCCGAGGGAATTGGGGCTGATGGTACCTCGGATTACACGGAAAAAAGAAAACAAAAACTGGAATTTTCAACTAAATCGAGTCAAATTTAATTTATAATATAATATTAAAGTTACAGATACATTAACAATGTTACCTGGTTACATGAAAAGACTGTTTATAAGCATTTACAACTTCAAAAAACTGTCCAAGGTCTCCTGCTTCACAGTAGAGCAACGCTTTTTAGCAGCGATGTCACGCCATCGTCTAAGTAGTAAAATGGAAAACTATCACACTAACCCCTCAAATGACTTCTTGGAATCGTCGCCCTGCGTGACCTTGGACTAGCCTCACCTCGGATTACACGGAAGCTCGGATTAACGGGACTCGGATTACCGCGACTCTACTGTATACCACTAGTAAACTATACTGATGTTTATGTTTAGTTTTGAGCTAAATTACTGATAATTTACAACTCGTCTATTTGTTAGAATTTACTTACTCAGAATATGAAAAAAAATATATATATAAATATATAGGCCCTTAATGATGCATTCCTTTCCTTAAGTACATATTCTAAAAATATGTTGTAAAAAGTTGTAACAGAAAATTAAACATTAAAGTTAATTTAAATAATTGGAATATATATCGTACATAACAGTCGCAGAAGATATGTACAGTAGAGCCCCGATTATCCGCGAGTGCCGCGAAAAAATTTTTTAATTACGAACTTCCAAAAAAAAAAAAAAACAATTTTAACCCAAGCCAACAACAGGGAAAGTTTAATAGGCCCTACAGTGCGAAGGTCGAAAATTACTGACAGGTTTATTGTGCATCGTGATCCTATAGGCCTTCTCGGAATTTGTAGATGCACACGTACAGCAAAGGTTTCTGCTTTACTGTACATATTTTAATTACATATTGTGTTTTTTATACAATAAAACGTAGTTTTTAATGGTGAAATATTTTTTTTTTCGTGTTTACACCTCATTTTTAGTCTTGTTTCGGGTTATCCGCGATTTTCGTTATCCGCGAAGTCCTTGCCACCCAATCCCGCGGATAATCGGGGCTCTACTGTATTAGAAAGTAAATACAGGTTTAACGTCACTGTCCAGACAGTGCCCTGCCGCCTCTGGAAGGCGTGTTCGTGTTCTAGTGAAAGTGAATGCTTTCGTCTCTCTTTGTTGTACACAGTGGCAATTAAGAATCCAATATATTATATCTTGAATGTCGTTTCTGTTGTCGTTTTCCTAATATTAACTGAAATCTATTTTTATTTGATGGTTTCTTTTCATTCCATGTACTTTAGGCCTAACATCTGGTTTTATATATGATTATGACTTCATTTAATCCAGATAAGGAAACATTTGCCTGAAGTAAAAAAAGCACGAGAAAGAAGCAGAAGTACAGCTATTTTTGATTTGTTTTTACTTCAGAGATTATTTTCATTTTATATAAAATTCGTTTCTCCATCGAAAACTACTTCATTGCTGATTTACAAAGAAGAGATAGGCTTAAAAGTAATTTATTTTTTAAACAAGTATATTTTTGTTAGCATAAATATGCAAGATAACAATAGTTATCAAACATTATATAAAAGGAGTGTTTTGTTTTTCCTAAGCGTAGGTGACCAAAGCTGTCATTTATGAGTAAATAATGTTATTCAATGCCATAATTGTAACAACTGTCTTAATGATGGTTGCATGACAATCACCTCCAAGTTTTAATAATGATAAAAGTTAACGTGCATGGTACAAATATATCAATGAAAATAAGCATAAAAATGCACATATTTAAAGGATTCATTCAACTAATTTTGGAAATTTTGTACTGAGAACCCAAGACAGACTGTTTCGAGGTGCTTACCTCTCACCAGTTGGATTCGCCCAGTAGTCGTAGCTCAGTGAAATCCAAAGAAAGATAAAGACAAGATTAAACAAAACAATGGCCCTAGAGATAAAAAAAACATCAAAAAACAAATTAAGAATAAAAGAATGTTGATTTTTTTTTTTTATCTCAAGGGCAATTGTTTTGTTTAATCTTTCTTTGGATTTCACTGAGCTATGAGTACTGGGCGAATCCAACTGATGAGAGGTAAGCACCTCGAAACAGTCTGTCTTGGGTTCCCAGTACAAAATTTCCAATAATAGCTCAGTGAATCCTTTAAATTTTATGTTTAATGTTATATACAAGTTTTAATCTTTTGTTTCTTAATAAGATTAAAATGAATGGTTTTGTTCAATGATTAATTTAAGAAATTATGAATATTTCCTATTTCATTTCATTACGATAAAGAATATAATTAAAATATAAGATATAAAGAAACATATACATTAAATGTAAGTTTATAAATCTATACATTAATTTCTTCTTCAGTAAATTTACAGAGAAACATAATTAACACCAGACAATATTATAATAAAAAAATTTACTTTGTAAAAGTTTGAACCAGTTCGTGAATTCTGACATGATGTTTTAGCTTAGACAAACTACTGAAGATTTTCTCACAGAAGTTACATTGAATTAGCCTTTCGCCAGTGTGATTTCGGAGATGGTAATCCAGACCTTCCGTTGAGGCAAACCTTTTCTCACAGAATTTACATTGAAACGGGTTTTGGTGAGTGTGAATTCTCCGATGATAATAAAGACCTGATATCTGTGAAAAACGTGCATTGCAAATTTTACACTGGAATGGCTTCTCTCCGGTATGACTGCTGAGGTGAAGATCTAGAGCTGATGGCCTAACAAACCTTTTGTTACAAAGTTTGCACTGATATGGTTTCTCACCGCTGTGAATTCTGCGATGATTATAAAGACCTGCCGGTTGAGCAAAACATCTGTCACAGATTTTACACTGAAATGGCTTTTTACCCGTGTGAATTCTAAGATGGTTATTGAGAAGAGACAATCGAGCAAAGCTTTTATTACAGAATGTGCACTGGTTTCGTTTTTCTTCAGTGTGACTGCTGCTGTAATTCAGGAGCCCTGAACGACCGGTGTAGCTTTGATTGTATAATTCACATTCATATGCTTTGTCACCAGTGTGTTTTAACATTTGGCAACTGTGATCTGATTTATTTTCAAACGTTTCCTTGCAGAAGTTACAATGAAATGGTTTCTCACCAATCTCAGTTTCCAGATGATTCGTTTTAAATGATGACGCATCAACATTTTTGTTGTCCTTTCCATATTCGAAGAAGCTCCCACTTGTGTCAATTCTACGATTGTTCTTCAGATTTTCTGAATTCATCAAAACCTCACTCGACTCGTGCGATTGAGATGGTGTTTCACCGGTGTTAGTCCTCAAGTGATCATTAAGATGTGATGGAGTGGTAAATATGTCATTAACAGATTGAAATGATTTTTCACCAATGGGATTTCGACGAAAATAGCTGAGACTTGATGAATTCTTAAAAACCTCATGAGAAATCTCAGAATGAAATGGAATTACACCACGATGCGTTCTTGTATGTTTATCATTGTTAATTGACGAAGTGAAAATGTTGTTGTGTGTTTCATATAGGGATATTTTTTGAGAATTTAGTTCAGCCATTGGTCCAAGAAGTGTACAGTGAACTACAAAGAAATGGCTACAGAATTAAAACTGGAAATGTATCTATTAAAGAACGATCTACAATAACTGATGGCAGTTACTTCTAATT
>JAFIDM010107697.1:0-19091 GCA_023159025.1 Thereuonema tuberculata | reverse complement strand
AGCCTTCCAGTTGTGTGCATGTTTTAGTGCTGTCTGTATGTCTGCGAGAGTAATCTCATGGAAGGACATGCAGGGTAAGTGTTCAGTGAGTTGCTGTTCCTCTGTTATCCATGGTGCTTTATCATTGTGGGGGATAGGGTTTGACCACAGAGACGACCAGTATTCATGTAAAGCCTCGCTGTTGGGAGTGTTTGTGTTAGTTGCAGTAGAGGAAGATTTAAGGGATCTGTAGAATTTTTTCTCATTGTATTGGAAAGTGTTGTTCTGTTGTTTGCGCAGAGTGCACTGTTTGTATCTTTGTAATCTTTTTGCAAGTGCACTGAGTTTTTGTTTTAGTGTGTCGAGATGTTCCTGAACCTGGTTATGATGATTTGAATGTGAAGGGCGAGTATTTATGTGCTTGAATATCTTTCTAACCTGGGACATAAGTTTCTTTGTTTTGTTTCCTGCACAGTATTGTGTGAGCCTGGCTATGTCTCCTCTAAGGTCACTGATGCGGCCCTCAAGGCGACGTCTCCAAGGGGGGATGTATTCTTGTGTCCGTGCAGTGGGAGGTATGTTGTGTTGTTTGATTCCAAGTGCCCGAATGGTTCCCTGTGCGGCACAGTAGAGTGTTGTATGTATGTCTTCTAATGTTTGGATGTTATTATTATTATTATTATTATTATTATTATTAAGCAAAAATAAATCTATTTTTTCTTTAATCCAAAGTCATTTATGTGTAATTCTTAGGTTGTTTTACATGAAATAGGTAAACTGAACATTCCCTTCACCACAAGAATTACAGAACAGTCGAACATCGTCCAACCATTCTCTGAGGATGATATATAAGCTCTCGACTGCGTCTATAACCGTTTGATTCTCAACATCATCGATATTATGAATATAGTAAGCTGCGATATCATGTTACGCGAAGCAAGGTGAATGAAGTCAAAGAAAGATTCTTTTTTTAGCAAATTATGTTCTTTTCCAGTATTTATTTCTGTCGAAGCAAACCTTTCAGAGGAAAGGTCGGTATCTAAAAAAATGTGGCTTAATTACGCAGAAAGGTTACGACTCAATGCTCATTGTACCATTAATAAATGAATCTTGTCAATGTCCAAACGGATTTTCTAGTTGATTTTCAAGTGAAGCTTTATGAAGTACAATGTTTCTATTCAGCTGCTCAGTTTTCTATGTTGATTGTGTGTTTGGGAAAATTATCTCTATTCCAGATTCTGCACTTAGAGAAAGTGGGAGAGTGACGGAGGAACGAGGTCCGAAGTCCAGAAGGCCTGTCGGAGATTTCTGTTTTGCACGGTACTGTAAAAGGATGAGATGATGAAAAATTATTACTGCTATTATTATGTTTATATGATTCAAACCTTGGGTTTCCCCAGCAAAAACAATATGGCGGGTCAAGGACCAAAGCACATATTGCCAAGTGTAAAGACGTGTGCAAGAATGATGATGATGATTATTATTATTATTATGTAAATGAAATATATATATATCATATATGATATATTATGTTAAAGAAAACAAAGATTATATGTAATTGGTATTGGTTTCAAATATTGTTAATTTAATCTAATAATGGGTGATTAACTAAAAATGGAAAGAATATGTAATTTGAAGTATTATTCTTCAAGTTATTGCTATTTAAGGCTTGAAAAAGAGAAGACGTTTTCTTCTCGAAAATTTGCTTTTTTTGATATTAAATGTAGTTTACATTTTAATTTTGGTGTGATGTTAGAAACCATGGATTTCCCCAGCAAAGACAACATGGCGGGTCAAGGACAAAAGAACATATTGCCAAATGCAATTAAAATGTGCAAAAATGATTGAGGATGTGTCGTTGTGGCCATTAATTTCTTAACTATGCATGTGAACTATGCGTGTTGTGTTAAGTACCACAGCCTTCTGGAGTTGTGCAAAAGTGTTTTTGTGAAGTCCTAGTGTGCTGAGGCTGTGGTTCAATGTGTAAGGATTATTATAGTTATTATTATTATTATTATGTAAAAGATTCAAACCTTGGGTTTTCCCAGCATACAAAAACATTATTATGTTGTCAAGGACTAAATCACACATTGCCAAGTATAAAGAACTACGCAACAATGATTAGGGATGTGTGGTTGTGTCCATTATTATTATTTCTATTAACTAGATCTCTGCGGTCCTGCATATAACTAGGAGAATGTAAAAACAACACTAATGGCTAGTCACCCATATATGTCAGAAATACATTCTTACAGTCGCATTGTTATTTGCATTATGTGATTCAAATGTATAGACATACATTTATAATTATGGAATCCTTCTAGGACTCTTACATATGTAGGGCAAACTTTTTTAGATGATTCCAGAAGGATACTTGCCTTACTTAATACATTCATATTACATTCTTAATACTCATTGAGGACAAATATTGTAGAAAAACTCCTACATAAAGATCACAAAAAGGCTGTCACATACTTCACATTGTCACATTGCTTCAGGATAGAAGCTGTCACATTGCTTTAGGATAGAAGCTACATCCAGACCACAAGGGATCACTAAAATCAAAGAAGATAAATACAATTTGAAAGTTTTTGGACAATTATATTTTTTTATTCCTTCGATGCCGGCTTATACTTACTAATGACAAACATAATCACATTTTGGAGTACTGTTATTAATTAATCCATGAGCTTTGTTATACAGAATTTTCCAAAAAAAAAATACTTTTTAGTGATCAATGTGCTAATATAGTATTTGTGTAAGCATAACTATTGAAAATTCATTAGTGTATTGGATAATTAAGACTAAACTAACGAAGAAATCTAGCGAAGAAAGTATTGTAGAAGTTATAGAGTTCTAATACAGTTTTCCATCTCGCTTGAGGAAAGAGTCATTACCTAAATAATTATATCAGTAAATCTTACAACACTGTCTTGCTAAGGCTTTATATAGGAATTAAAAACAAAAGTAATATCTGCAGCATCATTTAATATCATTTACAATGAGATATTAGTTTACTAAATGCCATGAATTTATTTCTTTCAGGGATTCATTTGGCTGCACATTCTCTGCTCGACTGTTTCGTTGTCTTGACGAAGTTTACTTTAGATACGCCAATCAAAACTAATTGTGTTGAATTTAGTTGCGGACTTTGCAGTCAGTCTGAATTAACAAGTACAGTATTTCACTGGAGTTAGCTCATCAACAGTTTTCAGGATACTAAAGGACATGAAAAATAGCGTTCTGTGCCAGTTACCATCAGAAATATGATAGTTTTGATGTATCTTGCATTCGACGGAAAACAAATATTACTTTATTCCTATTGCTTCTAAAATTCCTCAGGTATTAAATAATGTCGGTAATTAGTCAAATTTTATGTTGAGATCAATGCAACGATTGGCTCCCTCCCGAAGCACGAAACATACCTCGGAGCATTCGCGAGACATTGGCGACGGTCGCAGGATATAAATAATGGAGAAGATGTAGTCAAAATTTGCTTGAAAAGCAGTTTTCTTCAGGACTAATAAATTTTGAAAAGGAATATATCACATCGTTCTTCATATGCACTTTAATTATATTTAATCACTGAGCTTTAAATAAGAAAAAAAATCAAATTCCTTTTCTCTTTTTTTTTTCTAAATCAGTATCGAACAGAGGAAATTTAAAATTATTCTCTGTGAAATATTACAAACAACCTTTTCTTTCCAAACATCAGCCTTTGTAAAATCAAAATTTATTCATTTATTAATTGGCAATAACAAAACTGACTAAAATTAAACTATTAAAAAAAAACACACACAAACACCCACAGATACATAAAAAGAAAAAAAAATTATGACGGATGCTTATTAAGATTTGAATTAAGTATATTAAGTAAATTTGAAATTCAAAATTAATATTGTATATATACTAAGTTGTATTTTAGTATTAGTATTAGTATAGTATTTTAGCAATGAAAAAAACATAAAAATTGTAATTAGAGGTTTACAAATAATGTCACGAGGAATCAACGCCCTTCATCCCTTAACGTCTTGTAATATTGTAATAAATCACTCGGTAGTGCAAGGATACAATCTCTCCTCATTCGTGTGCTTAACATTTCCAATGTTCTCTTCACGAGTTGACGCCTACGATGATAACTGCTTATAACATAAAAAATTAAATGCAGAATTACCGTAGGTCACTCTTTTCATTACAAGTGCATAGTTAATATTAAAATTAGGGTTTAGAAAAAAGTTGTCGGAAAGTAAATTCCAGATTTACAAGGCGAAAAAAAAATCTTAATAATAGTCTATAATATATCAACTTATATAATTGACTAAGTTCGTCTGTCTGTCTTTCTGTCTGTCTGTAATTCGATATAATTAAGCTATTAAGATAGATCCAAGGGTTCTCAATGGTACCTTTGAATCAAGGGTACTCAAATTGGATGAAATATTAGTTCATTTTGTCATTCCTTATTGTTTCCATGAAATTTTATCCTTGGGAACTGACCTAGACAACTGAAATTCTAACAAAACAGTTATATGTTGCTATTTCTCGAGCACGTCGTGCTTGCGACATCAAAATCAAAATTCTTGACCGAATAGATCAAGGGCATCTGATAGAAGGATCTGATGCTTTTTTACAAAAAATGTAGTTTATAAGGAGATATTTACTTTATAGTTGATAGTTGATAATAAAGTGATTTTTCAGATTTTTTTATGCCTGTCGTCCGACAGGCTTTGCTGCTAGTTCTATGTAATATTCTATATAATATTCTATAGTAATAGAATTACTATGAAAAAAAACGAATTTCTTGAAATTTTAAACTTTAAATAGTTGTTCATTCTGGCAGCAATAGGTTGTTCATAATTACGGAATTTATTTCAGAATATTTAGTTACTTACATGAATAATGCAAATCCATGCAAGAACGCCTTTAAATAAAAAGATTAAAAACTTAAAATTTACATAACGTTTCGGGAGTCTTGTATCGGCTTCCTTTGTCCAATGCTAAACTTAGGATGACGTCGTAATTTAAAAGGCAAATAAGATAGCATGTGATTGGATAAAACCACAATAAATTTGAGAGAATTTGCATTAACTAAGGGAGATGACACAAAGGTGGTTTTTAACCTTTGCATGTAAGTTATTTATTTTAATAAGTTATTTATTTATTTATTTATTTATTTATTTATTTATTTATTTATTTATTTATTTATTTATCTATTTATTTATTTACAACTAAGTTTCCGTATTCTTTACTTGATTTCTTTTTTCCTTACGTTATTCTGATTTAAATTAACTCTGTATCGAGTAAGAAAAGAATATATATATACAGTAAAACTCGCTTAAGACGCTTTTCAAGGGAGCAGCTCGAAAGAGCGTCTTAAGCGGGAAAGCGTCTTATAGGTATATTAGGAAAAAAACTCTGTGCTTAAAAAATAGAAAAATATGTATTACTCATCGTACAGAAACTACACAAGGTACCTTCAATGTAAATATTGTGCAATGTAAAATAATAATTATAATACATACTGAAATCAACCTAAGTATTGCAAGCCAGCAGTAGCTGTAGGTGTCGGCGCAGGTTCGTCGTCGTCTTCCTCTTTCGCATTCTCCACAATCGTTGCATCAACGATCATTTCATCTAAAGTTCGAGTGCTGCTGGTCACGAGGTTTTTTTTTTTTTTAGCTGCATATCCTTCATCGTACTTTTTCAAAATGTTCAGCTTGTCCGAAATCGATAAAGCTTTATGTTTTATTCCAGTTTTACTACTAGCACTGGCCATAACGAAATCGTTGATACACTCCCCAACATTATTCGATACATTCACCCGATATAGGAATGAGTCGACAAAACTAGTGCAATCACTCCTTCATCTGTGTGACAACATGGCTCTACAATTTAAGGTCGGACGAAACAAAGTAATTAAGAAACGACGGTTGAAGAGGGGGAAAAAGAGAGAAGAGCGTCTTATCCGAAAATACAGAGCAGAACACAACGTCTTAACAGGTGGATTTTACATTGGCTAGTATAGAAAATGTCCAGGAACCAACGGAAAGCAGCGTCTTAAGCGAGTTTTACTGTATTTGTTATCATAAACTAAAAGAAACAAGAATTTCCTGAAAATACTTAAAGACTACTTTTTTAAGATGTTGAAGGATTTTTTTTCCTTTGCTTGTTTATAACTATAAAAACAATAGAATAAAAGAAAAGTCTCTGAATTTATAATCTCATATAATCTCCGGAATTCAAACATTTTCTTTATTTTCCTTAAAATTTAATTAAATCTCTAAATAGACTACTTAAGTATCCTAAATCCAATTAATCAAATCAATTAATTAATTAAATCATGTCATAACAAAAGAATAATGCATTAGTAAATATGCATTGGAAGATATTGATAGATATCGTTGTTGCATTTCTAATGTGTTTCTAAAGGAATCTTTGTTCGCTTTACTCGCAAATTTCTCACAGAATTCACTTGGAAAATTTGTTAAATATAGAACAAAAATGGCCGCTTCTCAGTAACATAGACGCCAAGCTCCAAGATGATCTAGTTCACAGGTTCAAAAGTTATAAGCAGTGACATACACATACGTATAGACAAATTCATTTTATAAGCTTTATGTTATATGTGGTCAAAGAATCATTTTAGTTGTTAAAAAGAAAAAGGAAAAAAAAATCGTTATTCCTACGAATATAAGTTAATGAAAAACGTCAGATCTTTTACAGATTCCCTTATTTGAGTGTTGTTGTAGGTCATGGAAGGTTCATAATCCTCGGATAACCTTGAAGTCACATTCAAAGATGGTTCTTCGTCCAGCCTACCTCTTCCTGAGTAATCATGGTTGTACTTGGTTGTAGTATTTAGAATTAATAAAAATAATCGGATTTTTTTTTAATATATTGTATCTAAGTGCAATCATAAACTACAGTTTATTTATTTGCTTTGATACCCACTAAAGCCTTAAACCTTATAACCCAAACATTCTTATTATTCCTGTGAAAATTACAGTTTAAATCTCGTATTGAATAATCAGTTTTTAAGTACAGATGCTTGGTTATTCTAAATAATATTTCTAATTAATTTTCAAAATTTATTTTCACTTTATATAAACCAAGAGTCTCTTCAGAATATATCATTATAAATACTGCTTTGGACATCGATTATAATCTTAAATCTAATAAAAAAACTAAATAATATAAAAATTTTATTGCTAAAATAAAATTGTGAAATATTACTAGAAATAACATTGCCAGATATATCCGCTAGATATAGATATAATTTCCGATATTTAGGAAGTAAGGATGTAGATTAATGGTATATTTGTTAACTGTTATCAGTATGAGAAAGAAAAAAAAGTTGTTGGTTTGTTTTTGTTTTTTCTTTAAAAATATTTTAAATCCAAACTTCTTTATCTATTTCAACAAAAAAGATGTTTTTATTTCATTTAGTTTTTAATAAAATTCGAAGCTCATCTTCAGTACAGTACTAAGTCCAAAATTGTTTCCCAAGAACAAACACTTGGGCGGAGTGCACAATGCTTCGGCAAAGTGGTTGTCAGATGATGAGCCGCTACTCGTTATCGATCTTCAAATAAAAGTCGAATCATTCTAAACAGAAAAACTTCCTTGGAAGAAATTAGGCGTTAAATTTAGAATTTAAAGATGTTCAATACAGTTATCAAGGCGTCATAGAATGAGAAAACTGATACGTTCTTGATTGCGTATCTTGTTTCTAAAAATGGGTGCGATGATTAATAACATTTAACGTCATTTCTGGATAACGTTTCGCATGCGCAAGTACTTTTCAAAATGGAAGCTTCCATGGGGAAGAGAAAACCACGTAGGCCGACCATTTTCCCTTGAAACAAGGCGGCAAAAACCTTCAAAGTTAAAATCATTTTCGTAGAAACTTCTACTATTAGTAGAATAACTGCATCTAATTCGTTGTCAAAGGAGTCGATGTTAGTTATCTTAATAATGGTGAACAACGCGGAGGACTGATGGGAGTTTTCTAATTGAGGAATAATTTAGCAGAAGAAAATTGGGCTTTAGAATGACGAGCAAACAAGGAGACCATGGAGTATCTACATGGCAGATTTTTGGTCTCCCACATAACATAAAAAAAAACATGAAATAAAAAAAAATATATATAATCCAAAAAAAGAAAGGAAAAAAAAATTTTCATGTTCCTTAATAAGCACAAATATAAAATGCTGAAGGAAAATTACTGGGCTACCCCCTAGGAGGAGTATGAAACGGACGGCAGGGGCCCACTCCGAACAGCCCCATGGACCGCCAAAATGCCCTATCCATGAGACCGGGTACAGTTCGGGCCCCACCCTCCCCATTGACCCAACAAAGATGGCAGCCCGAAATAAATCAAAAATCACTTTTAACAATAAAAAGAAATTGCACATTACACAACGTTAAATTTAATAAATACCTATCATATAATAATAAGCCAATAATTAATAAAAACATGTTAAAATACCCAAGAAAAATAAAAATAAAGATATTTACATTAAAAAAGAGAGAAAGGACAAGATCAAGTACGATTATTGAAGACGCATATTTTGAACAAAGGTAGAATAAAAATTCAGAATACTCGTGACATATGCGTCAGGACATGGATAGGGAATATTTCTTTGGAATAAAAATGATTTAAACCTATTTCTAATTATAATGCGCCCATAATGATTATTTGAATTAGAAGACTTGAGCAATAATATATATTTAATATCAAATTATATGACTTTTGTTTCAAATATTTGATAGTGTTTTCCTTTTTTTTTAATAATTTGTACATAATATTTTTTTAACAATTGAACTTTATATTTTATATTAATCCTTTTATCGTTACTGAAGCATTGAAGTTATTGTAAATCTTAGATATATATGTTTTGGTTTTTTTTTTTCTTACATTTTAAATTTATTCAAATATATTCAAATTAAAGTTATGAATCAATAAAAACCTTATAAATTGGAATTTTATTTGAAAGGATGTGTAAAAGTCTAGCATTGATTAGAGCTAATTTGTAAAATATTAACTTGTGTGAAAAATACCGTAAAACATAACAAAATAATACATAAGGTGGATAAAAAATCTTACTGATATTTTTAGAATACCTGTAACGAACGACATAAGAAAAATAAGCTTGGTTTTTTTTTCTTTCTCAGACAATAAAGGGTTAAGCAAGGGTAAATTTGAAAATGAAATTCGAACTTTAATGTATCACTTTTAAAAAAGAACTATTGGGAAGCGCAGAGATCGGGTACGACCTCTGGCGGCGAAAAAAACAAACGACATATGGGTGATCAGAAACTCGATAGTCAATTGATGTGCTATACAGGAATCAATACATTTCGTTGTTTCTTGCGAATTTATAATTGGAATCCTTTTTTTTTTTTTTTTTTTTTGGATTATTTTGTGAATTTGTGATTCCCAAGAAGAATATATAGGCTACCTCTGGGAAGTAATCCAGAAGCCGTTTCCTAAAGAAAATTGAAGCCAAATCGAAGTTTTAGTGGCGTGTGATTACAATGACTGCAGAGAAGAAGCAGATGAAAAGTTTTATTATTTTATATAGATAAAAAAGATAGCTTATTTCAATAATCTATATATAAATTTACTAAATGATGATAGTGTGATCGAAAAAGAACCATAATGATTTCTTTGGATGCCATCGCATTCTTTTGTAATTAAAACAAGCTTGTTTGAATATAACAAATGCATTAGCTTTTCTTTTTTTTATTACTAGTAATGAATTTTTTTGAAAAAAAGAAATCCTTTTTTATTATTATTATTATTTTGACGTTTTTCCCCTCTTATGTTCCGGGGTCTTAGTGAAGTGATTTGTATTATTTTTGAGTACCTAAATGTAACGTTGTCAGCCTCGTGGTCTGTTTGTAAAACTAATCATGATTTCTTGCATGAAATAATAATAATGCAGCATAGATATTTTTCATTAAAAATTGTTTCTTAAGAATTACTTTTACTATTAATATAAAATGTGTAAATAAATGTTCAACAAAATAACCGATACAAAAAAAAAATTACAGTTAATAACAGTATTCTACTTTCAAAAAACATTTTTAACTTTTTCAAAAAAGAATAACTTTTTACAATAATATTAAATAAATAATTTTAAAATGTTTAATATAAAACTTTAATCAACTACTCCATTGAACATAGCTTTTCAAATACAAAACGAAACCAAGTAATCTAGGTTTTCGACATAACTTGCGTTGATTCACATACTATCTATTACTTGAAATCATTCTTAAAATCAAAATCATGAATGAAAGGAATTATTACTATATTTCTTATAGCTTTAAGCTTCCGTAAGAAGAAAATAGATAAAACATTATAGGTTTAAAAATATTTTAAGTCACACAGCTATTTTCTGAATCACGTGTTTACGATTCGAGTTTGTTTGCCTTTAAGAACTAAAGAACAAACACGAATTGGTTATTTTGTATTTTATTAATACTACTTAGGTTTCCTCTGAATACAAGACTTAAGACATGGATTTAAATAAACATTTTTCTTACATGCATAAACCTTATTATAGCATTGGGGAACACAACAATTCCTTCCACCTCGGTTTTTTTTTATCACTTTTCCCTCGGACATCCAGGCACGTGGCTTATTCATACGATCAGCTGGGCGAGTGTTCAACCACACCACGTTGATTGTTGCCATAGGCGGATCCAGGGGGGGGGGGGGGGGCTAGTGGGGGCTAGTGGATAAAATGGGGTTTCCAAAGGCTGCTGCCTGATAAACATTACAATTGCCAAGATGACAATTTCAATTGCTAATAAAAAGCTGGCTACTAGCGTGCACTTCAGACTCACAAATATAGTCAGCCCTTCAGAAAAGTTAGCCCCCCCCTTTGAAAAATCCTGGATCCGCCACTGATTGTTGCGCCCTCTATATTTCGTTTCGCTTCCCAACAGTGAATACTTTGATAAAAAAGTTACCTGATCGTTAATGAAAAGAATTAAGGTAAAAGAGTACCTTGTTATTTCTTATTTAATTACTTCATTATAAGATTAAAATTTAAAAGAAAAAATTAGCTTTAGAATAAAGAAAATTACTACAATTTTCTTATCTAATATAAAATGAAACTTTTTGTAACTTTCCAATCTTGTCATCATATTAAAAAAAAAAAAATGAAAACAATATTTCTTTTGTTAGAACCCATTTTTATTATTATTGTTGAAAATAATTTATTAATGAATAGGCAAATAAAAATAATTTTTTCCTGGATAAAATTGTTGATTCAATCATTAAGAAGATTCGTTGTGTCACTTAAGCAACTGAAAGGTAGATTAGAAAAAAACATTGCTCAGGATTTTACGCCCACCGTTCATTTTTTTCCTAATTGTTGTCTTGTTAATTAATTAAATTAATTACTTATTAACATTTGAAGCATCTTTAAACCATTGTTAACAATGACTTTCTATTACCTTGCCTTAAAAATTAACTTTACGTATCTTTATTTCTTATTTTCGTTAAGAAAGCGTTCCATAAAATCTTTATTAACAGCTTAAAAAAGATCTTAAAATGTTTAAAATAGACCCCACCTGGGAGGGGCCCAACCAGCCAGCCTAGGGGGCCCCACCTAAGGAAAAATTTCTTTTTTTTTTTTTGGTTGTTAAATAGGAAATTCCCTTTTTTTTTGGTTGTTGCTTAATAATGGAACTCCCGCCCCGGGCCCCCCAAGGCGTTGCTACGCCACTGATTAGACGAAGACTTTCATCAGTAATTCATAAGACTTCGTTGAATTCATTACAAAGATTTCCACATAGGACGAAAAGTGCTTCTGTATTTACTTCCCATTTTTTATTTTTTATTTCAAATTGATGTTAATTGATCATATTAGTTGGTTTTAAGAAATTTACTTACAGAATGATCCAAATAACATAAACGGAATATAAAATGAAATACATAAAGCAAATAAATCTTTAAATAGGCGGAATTTAAAAAAAAAAAGAGGACCCTGGTGCACTTCGTGTGATCAACCTATACTTTGGAAATCTGAAAAACTATTTAATGAATTTTAACCAAAATGAAAAAGAGAGGTTATTCAACAACCCCTAATTATAGACTACAATACTACAGATAAATTGAACTTCATTTATCATTTCCTTTACTCCATTTTTATTTAAGAAATAAGAAATTTAATCTTCACTTAAACAAGTGGCAAACCTTTATTTTTAATAATAAAAAAGTAAATAATTAAATATCGGTGTAGTTTACAAAATATACTGTTTTTATATAAAGTTATGGTATCTATTATATTTATCTATAATTAACAGCCTATTATATTTTTAATCCTCTTTTATTTTAATGCTTAATTCATTAACGAAAAAAAGGATTCTTTTATATAAGTCAAAGTATTCTTTATAATCAATTTTTTACAATTAATTAATAAATTTACTATATGATGGAAACATAATCATCAGAAAAAGTATTTTTAAAGGCTGTAATGGAAAGAAAAATTTCAGAAAAAGTTATTGATTTATCATTCTTAAATCATGCAGATAAGAACCACTTTTTTCTATTTCTTACACGTTGCTAATACTAAAGTCTTTGGATTACGTTTTGACATTCTATCTAGTTTTCCGTGTTTTTTCTTTCCTTTTAAACTTAGTTACTGTTGTTTTTATTTTTATGTTTATTTAAAAAATTAATTACTGTGGAAAATTAGTTTTGCTTAAATACCTGGTTGGGTTGCATTTTTTTCTGTGCTACGCCTTGTTGTGAAGTAGCTAGAGGTTACAAAGTGGATCACACCACCTTTAATGGTCAAGGTCTTTGAGTACCAAAACAATTCTGGTAGCAAGCGATTCAATGCCAGGGACCTGCAGCAAAGATATAAAAGCTGAGTGATTGGTGGAACCAACCAAATCATCTTGCACCTCAGCTAACTGTACTTCCCTGTCTATTCTTCAACGCCCAAGATGCTCAAGTACTTGGTAAGTTCAATTTTGGAAGCTTTTTCTTGTTAGCATTTAAAATACTAGTGCCTATAAAAACAGTACGTTACCAGTATTTATCCAACACTACATTTCAATGAATTTTTAAACTAAAAACTTTAGAAAGATATATAAAAATATTATATATTAAATATTATATATTAAATTACATATAAGTTATATAAATAAGTATTAATTAGTTCTCCAAATTTTACTAAAAATTTCATCTTTACCTTTGATTATCAGAAAAGTGCTCTCCAATATTTTTACATGTTTTTGGCTTTAACTTATTGTTTTACTGAATTCATTTACTTATAAAGAAATTTCAAGAAATGAGAATTTTTGTATGAAATCAAGGAAGAAAGATTTCATTTTTAAATAATATATTTATTATGTATTTGAAATTTAGTTTGAAATATGTTTTGAAAAAAATAAGTAAATATATTATAAGAATTATATAGTATAATAATTAAGAAGAACACTATTTAATTTATTAAATTAAAATTTAATTAATTTCTGTCTTTATAAGTTTTCCACAGCCATTGTAAGATATTTACATGATATTCTAAAACTGAAAGTAGTTTAAAAATCATTTGTACTTAAAATTGTTTTTTACATAGAATTGTTATATCGATTTAAATTTAAACAGTCTTTTTTATTTTTATTTTGTTCTTCATAAAATTGTTTTAAATATCTTGATGTTGCTGTACAGTAAAATCTATAATATCCTGTCTATACTATCCTATACAGGATGCACCTGAAATATGCTGCCAAACTTAAAGGCTGTATTCAATCATGCAAAATAACGAATAAATGTCAGATAAACATAGGTCTGGAAATGCGTTATTTCAAAGATATGAACGATGAAACGATGTAGAGGTGTTGGCCTTTACGTCATATCAGTCATTAAATTGCTCCTCAGTAATCATGACCTGGCCTCCTCGTTCCCCTGATTTAAACTCTCTGAATTTTTTCGTATGGGGTTATCTTAAAGCATTAGTCTACACCACACCGGTTCCTGATGCCCATGCACTGCATGATCGAATAGTGGATGGGTGCAACACAATTCGACGTGCATCCGGCATCTTCGACCGTGATCGGCAGTCGATGGAACGACGTTGTGTTGCATATATTGCAGAGATGGAAGATATTTCGAGAACTTTCTGTGAAACTGATCGACTGTACGACCAATAGTTGCATCGTTCATATTTTGGAAATAAAGCATTTCCAGACCTATGTTTATATGATATTTATTCGTTGTTTTACATGATTGAATACAAACTTTAAATTTGGCAGCACATTTCAGATACACTCTGTATAAGTTGATAACTAAGCAGTTTTTGCACCAATCACTTGACTGCACTGCAGTGAACTGATTTTTAGAGTTCTATACATCAAAAGCAACGGAACTATCAGTCTTAAGACGTTGGAGGCTTGACGTCTTTGACTAGCTGGTAGATCTCGACATTAACTCGCAGCCGAGTCTACTAGTAGGAGTCCCAAGAACAGCCTTATCAGACATTTCGTGGGCACCTTTGTTGATAGGCTATGAGATGAAATTTTCAAAAATTGCGAATTACCATTACCTCAAGTGATGGTCTCTTAATGAACCTCTTGATGATTAACAAAGAGTTGCTATTTATTTTAGTAAAGAAGATTTAACGTGCATCTTGAAATTGAGTAGTTTAATTAAGCCACCACACATAATTATATATATAAAAAAACAATACTATTTATAAAACAATATTTACGATCGGTTTCCAGGATTTCAAGTTACTACTCTTCAATAGGCGGTTAGCTTCTGCATTTTGGACTATCTAATTTCTAAAGAATTTTTAAAAGACATAGCCTTTTAAAAAAGTAATAAATATTATTAAAGTACACCTTGTATTAACTTGATTACAACCGTATTTTTATCTGTCTTTTATTTTAACAGTTTTGTTTATTTTTAGGTTGTCCTGATGGTAGTTGTGGCTGTTGCCTACGCAGGCGCAGTCCTTCCTTATGCTTATGGTTTTGGTTACCCGGGCGCTGGCAGTGTTGCTGTGAACCAAGTAGGAGGTAACTTCGCCTACAGTGTTAACAGTGCTGGTCATTATGGCTACGCTTATCCTTATGCTCACTTTGGCTATGGATATGCTTATCATCATTGAAGAAATTAGCAACAATGAAAGCGACAACTTCTTAGAAGATTAAATTGACACAATTGAATAAATACTTTTTTTTTACAGATACCTCGTGGTTTTTATTATGGCAGCGAACTGTACGAATAGTCATCTTGGACATGCTTTGTAAATATCCAATAAAATTTCTTTTATATATTATAATGCTGTTTTCTTTAGTTATTTCTAAATCTAATTCATTTCTAAAAAAATTCATTCATTCAAAATATGAATCCTAAATTATAATTGGAATGAAAATCTAAATTAAGGTAAAAGTAAAGAAAACAAAGTAATAACAAGATGTCAAAAATTACGAAGAAAATACTTAGTTGATGTGTCGCTATAGAAAATGGAAAAAAAATAAATGGAATGGCCTCTTTTTGATTCGACAATCTTTATTAATTTAGATTGAATTTGGATAATTAGTTTCGAAATCAATGAACACAAGCTGATTAGCTGAAATTTGTCATTAACTCTTCAGTATCCTCATGGCCTATACATATACAAATATTTCGACTTAATATTAATATTTTATTTTCTATATGTCGGCATTCTACATTAAAAATATATATATTTAGAAATAAAATTACAATTCTTATAAACTTGTATTTGCAATTAACTGAACTATAGAGGAAATCAAAAAGAAAAACTAAAGATGAACTTTATTATTAAAGAAATAAGAACAAAACTTAAAAAATAAACATCAGTTAATTATGTATCTTTATAAATATATAATCTATTATGGGTTTTAATTCAAAGAAGAAATGAACGATATTCAGTATGAGATTCCTCTGGTAATTGTTAATTAAAATTAATTGGAATTTAATGATTAAACAGTCTGTAACGTTGACATGAACAGAAAATATTAAATATTTTCAATCTTAATTTCAATTGAATATTCAATCTTAATTTCGACACAGGTGTTTTCTTAAATAAGAGGCTAGGAATATCTTATTCGGGGGTTCTTAACTTAACTTTGAAAAATCTGAAAAACGTGGAAGGCATTTACAATCTATTAACAATCACTCAATAAAAGAATAAGATAATTGGCATATAATAGTAAATAGTAGTTAAATATTTAAATCATATTCTATAACGCTATTTTAAAGTCATTTATTACAACCTTATTAAGACCACTTGCTTTCCTATTTTATTCAGATTAGAAATAAATAAATAAAAAAGAATATCAAATTTAGAAATATTAGTAAAAGTAAAAAAAAAAATCTTAATTGTTTCTGATGAGTCGTGTTATTTATTATTATTGTATGAGAGTGAATTAAAAAAAAAATCAGTTTAATTTGAAGCTTTGTAATAATAATGTTTTTATATAAACAGACAGAGAAAGAAGCAGAAACCATTGATGAGGAAAGAATTTTGTCCAACTCATTACAGATATTTGACATAGATTTGATGAAACGCATTACTTCAGTTATTCAAGACATGTAGAAGAGATTCCATTAAAAGGAAGAGTTCTTGCTTCCATCTCAGGAACAACATTCACAGACAACTTTAATGCAAGTTCAAGTTCATAAAATCAAGTTCTAGCATTAGATAAGCTAACATTATCATTGAAATATTCATCTTCTTATACTAAATTGTTTATCTTCAATAACTATTTTTTTTTTAATTTTATCTTTAACTAATAAGTGTCTTTTACAAGTGCTGTAATATAACATCGATTTAAAATGTGAAAAAGATCTTCCACAGACACACATTTAAAATTGTAATAAAAATTTATAAAAATTTAAAAAAACAGGAAGAGCCTCTATCAAGGGACTCGAAGCTTCCTCTTTGTATGTTTTTTAAATTTTTATAAAGATTTTTTTATCATAATTTTAATGTGTGTTTGTGGAAGATCTTTTTCACATTTTAAATTAACTTTATCTTTTCTAATTCTTTATTTCTCTTCGGTACATTTTGCTGAAAATCTTAGCTTAAACTTATAATTCCGTTATATAATGTTTGGCAGCTTCACTTCTAATCTTTTTAATTAGAAAAATGGTGAAAAGCAACACTAAAAAAATACTTTTTGTTGTTGGATGTCTCTAATGAATAATTTTCAAAGAGAATTTTTCTTTGTTTTTCAACCTAAGGAAATGTTAACAATAGTTCCATCAGAGAAATAGATGAATCCGTCCATATCTGTCATGGTTTTGTGGCTACGTAGTAAAGCAGGTGAATGGACAGAAAATAAATAATAGCTATCGAGTTGCTTCTATTAAAGGATTTAACCTTATTTGCAAGATTCAAGAATAAAGAATTAAGTTTCACAAATACAAGAGAAGCAAGTATTCAAGTAAACTCAGCAAATTGAAATCTATTCAAATCAAAAGTATGACTAAATTCGAATGTGAAGACATGGTTTTGTCAAGACAGAAAACAACAGAAGTTCATAAAGAAATATAAAGTAATTTCATGATCCCACTCAAGAAAGGCTTGTCTTGGCTTGCCAGTAACAAACCAGCCGTTAAAAAAAAACAATAACCATTACAAAGTAACAAACAAACAAAAATAATTGTGATTTCTGCACGGATCCTGATTACAGGTATCTCTCTAAGTTGGTATGGAGCTAATACATGATCAAACAGATTGCTTAACATGTACAAACTGAAGTGAATTTTAACAGCTCATTTTTATTTATAATGTTGAGAAAGCAAATTTATTTTTAATCCTATCTCTTCACTTACAGAATTTGTAATTTTTACACAATGTCGGTAATCCTTAACCAGACTTAGACTGCCGCGCCGGCCCAACGGCCCTCACATAATCACGGGAGCTGAAAACCCCCCTGTTTCGTATCTTAATCGTAAACCTGTCCTCAAATTTAATTTCTCACTTTCTTCGGTTTTATTATTCGATTATTATTTTAAATTAAACTTTCTCATTTTCTTATTGCAAGGAGAAAGTGAAACCTGTGCTGAGAGTGCAAGAGGGCGCACCAGTCCAAGGCTCCCTACAGTGACTACAGAGTACAGTGCGGCCAGCCATCAGCGTCCGCCATGTTGTTCCCAACTGAAGCACAAGTTTGTATAAGCCACAGAAGGGATTTTTCACATTTTAACTAAATTTTTTGATTCACAGTTGTTCTACTGCCTTTGATTGAATTTAATGTTAATTTGAGAAGCACAGAAACATTTTTCTTTCAATTTTGCACCCTAAAAACACTAAAATATATATATAAAAAATAAAATAAACCTTATATTTTGTGAGCAAAGCCTCTAATTTTTTTATTTTTTTTTTGCAAAAATTAAATAAAAAATATTTATTAGAAATAAATAGAATCCATCGTTAAAAATGTAAAAGAATTAAAGACTGCGAATAGAAATTATACGATAACTTAGTATTAACTACAATTTTCTAATGTTCTTTAAGTTTCATTAATATTATTTTTTCTTATTCTTTTGAATCTATAAGATAAAATAATATCAACGAATGAAAGACACAGGTGTAGGATATGAATTAGTATAGGTAAGAGAAACATTGGACATTTCGACTTTCATTGACTGGAAATTCTTTAAAAAATGAATTAATTACTAGTTATTATCACCAGATGGCGCTAATATTTTTAATATTCTGTAGCTTTTAAAATCAGAATAGTAATTAGTAATTATTTTAAATCTTCTTTCTAACTTTTCTATTTAAAGGGAAAACTAAACTCAAAATCTCCTTTTTATAATTTGTAAGTTTTGTTTCAAAAATCTAAAATAAACGTTCTTTAATATCAGCATCTACCAATCCTTTGTGTTTATAGAAAAACAGCAAAATCGATTTCAATTAATTGTTTTTTTCCTTGTAAATTTTATTTCTACTGGAAAGAGTTTCTGATGTTAGACCAAGAAGATTCCATTTTTGTAGTCGGAATAAAAGAGAAGAGAAAGTTTTATTTATTTATTTATTTAATAATATGGATGTTCACGATGAATCTCCTTTTTTTTTATCTATCTAAAATGATCTTAGATAAAATGAAATTACTTT